>CAUYON010029619.1:0-16318 GCA_963573935.1 Arctocebus calabarensis
GATTCTCCTGCCTCCGCCTCCCAAGTAGCTGGGACTACAGGCACCCGCCACAACGCCCGGCCATTTTTTGCTTGCAGCTGTCATTGTCGTTTGGCCGGTCCGGGCTGGATTCGAACCCGCCAGCTCAGGTACGTGGCTGGCGCCTTAGCTGCTTGAGCCACAGGCGCCAAGCTGAAGTTTTATATTTTTAATAGATAAAGCAGACTTTTGTCAGACTGCTATAAAGAATAATCTCTTCGTTGTATCTCTTTTAAGAAATTTCTGTAAAAAACTAAAACTAATTAGTACATTAAGAATATCTAAGTAATATATTGCCATTGCTTTATTGGTCTGGTATTTCCTGTTTATAAAAAGGGTTCTAATCATTTAAAGCACTAATGATTATTTATAAAACTAATTTTGTATCCATTTGTAAAACCTACATATATACTTTCAACTAAATAGATATCAATATTATCATCGTTGTTTCCCACTGTGAATTTCCAAATCACTGACTCCCTCTTTCTGAAAAATTTGCTCCATTTGTAAAACATTATCTCCAGTTGAAAAATGCTATTTATGCCATCCTCTCCACATCCTTCTGACGTGTATCGACTTCTTGATGACTTACTCTTCTTGAATGAAGAATTTTGTCCCTGACCTAGAATCTCTCTTTTTTCCAATTTTGACCATTCTTAGTAATTTTAACACTTAGTAAAACACACATACTACTATGGATGGACGTGGTGGCTCATACCTGTAATTCTAGCACTATAATTCCAGGATGACTTGAGGCCTGGAGTTAGAGACCAGCCTAAGTAACACAGAAAGATCTTGTCTCTACAAAAACTTTAAAAATTGTGTGGGCATAGTGGTGCACAGCTGTTTTGCCAGCTACTCAAGGATCTGAGACAGGAGGATTACATGAGTCTGGGAGTACTGAATTTTCAGTGAGTTATGATGCTGCCACTGTGCTCCAGCCTGGGCAACACAGCGAGACCCTGTATCAAAAAAAAAAAAAAAAAAAAAAAAAAAAAGCATGCTAAATCTTCTGTTTGTTAGTTCATCATTATTATCCACTTTCTGGTAGCAGAACTCTATAATCGCACTGTTCCGTTTATCTTTTTTACAGACCACCCCCTTTTGATTTCTAAACAAATTTGACTTCACTTATTCAATAACCGTTCATCAACTTCCCTGCTGAAGCACTTCTGGTCCAGGCTTGACTCATTGTAAATCATAACATTCCCTTTCCAGCCAATGTTCTCAGATCCCCGTAAATCCTTCACTCCATTTTACCGCCTTGAAAAGAAATGTGAATTAGTCCCAACAAAGGTCTCTCTCCATTCTGTGTCCAAGCATTTGTACATATACTGGTTAGGTAATCTCACAAGAATGATGCGTATCAGCAGCATCTTCCTGGGGTTCTAGAGAAGAATCTGATTACGTGTCCTTTTCTGGAGGCCGCCTGCCTGTCTTGCGTCATAGACCCCTTTCATCAAGACCATCGCTCTGACCTCTGCTTCCATCTTTGTATTCCCTTCCCTTACTCTGATCCTCCTGTCTCCCCCTAAAGACATTTGTGATCACATTTGAGTATACATGAGTAATCCAGGTTATTCTCACCTTCTCAGGGTCCTAAACTTAATCACATCTACAAAGGTGCTTTTGACATGCAAGGTACCATATTTACAGATTTTGCAGGATTAGAACATGGAAACCCTTGCAGAATGGGGAGGCATTATTTAGCCTGCCACATCTACAAACTTACTTGTATGCTTACCTCTACTCTTTCTTCTTTCCTCCCTACCTTGATAATAAAATGTCCCTTCACCCACTGGAAACTATTACCCCACTTCCACTCTCTTCTTTTCAGGACATTGTCTCCAAAATTCAGGAAGACATTACTCATTAATTCACTCTCATTTTTCTTGAAGAAACAACCACTATTTTATACAGAATGAATTCATCCTTTATAAAAATAGACAAAAAACTAATTATTTCCCTCCCCAAAAGCTAGCACCAAAAGCAAAACCCTCTTGTTCACGCCTCCCACTTCAGCTACTGCTTCATTCGTCTACTTTCTTTCACAAAGGTGAGTATTTGCAATATTTTTCTTCCTGATTCCTTATTATTTGGGTGGGGGGGAACTATAATGCTTTTATTAGCAGAATGTACAAAACCCTGATCCTTTTATAATTCTGCAATATTGCAAATTTATTTTTTTATAATTCTGCAATATTGCAAATTATTGCAAACTCCCAGAGTTTTCAAATTCATCTTTTGGTTTTGTATACGATTTATTTAGAATAAGTATGATTTTGTTCCTCTTATTCATAAGAAAAATAAAATGGGAAGGGAGGGGGTGGTTTGATAGAGGGAGGGTTAATGGTGGGACCACACCTATGGAGCATATTGCAAGGGTACAAGTCAAATATATCAAGTATTGAACACAAATGTCTTAACACTGCAATTAAGTAAATGAGGTGACAGCTATGTTAATTAGTAGGATGTAAGCACTCCAATTTGTATAAATAATCAACACATTGAATCCCACAAAGGCATACATGTATTCATGATCTGTGTATATGACTTAATAAAAAAAAAAATCTATTGTTGTAGCATGCTCTTCCTCCAATCGGATGTGTCCAGTGTCTTCCTATATCAGACCGAACTTGAAGTCACTACCATGCTGTGTAAAATTTGTGCCCATCTCATATGTTCCTGAGACTGTCACTTCACAGACTCAGTGCAGGTCTCTCGGATCTTCTATTTTACCCTTGAACATACGTATCTGACATTTGCTATTTCTTTGCATGAAATGTTCCTCTCTCAGTGCCACTGTTTGAATGTTTCATGTTCCCACCAAAATAAAATGTAATTACATTTCAACATAAAATAACATTCAGAGGTAGACTTTAGGGGATGATGAATCATGAGGGCTTTTTCCCTGTAAACTAAGGTATTAAGGCTCTCTCTATTTATATATAATTGGGGCGGCACCTGTGGCTCAGTGAGTAGGGCAATGGCCCCATATAACAAGGGTGGTGGGTTCAAACCTAGCCCTGGCTGAATTGCAACAAAAAAATAGCCGGGTGTTGTGGCGGGAGCCTGTAGTCCCAGCTACTCAGGAGGCTGAGGCAAGAGAATCACCTAAGCCCAGGATCTGGAGGTTGCTGTGAGCCATGAAGCCATGGCAGTCTACCAAGGGTAACAAAGTGAGACTCTGTCTCTAAAACAAACAAACAACCAAAAAAAAAAAAACACTCAAAAAATATATATATATTCTATATAAATTTCTAATATATATGTTAGAAATATATATGTGTGTGTGTATATATATATATATACATGTTTCAGACCTTGTCATACCCTTTTGCCCAACCATTATCATTAGTCTCACTTTGTCACCCTCAGTAGAGGGCTGTGGTGTCACACAGTTCACAACAACCTCCAGTTCCTGGGCTTAAGCGATTCTCTTGCCTCAGCCTCCCAAGTGGCTGAGACTACAGGCGCTTGCCACAATGCTCAGCTATTTTTTGTTGCAGTTTGGCTGGAGCCGGGTTTGAACCCTCCATCCTCCATATATGGGGCCGGCCCCCTACTCACTGAGACACAGGTGCCGCCCATGGACACAATATTCAAAATTCGGTCTTGAAAGCAGAGACCAGGCCCTCTGAAGACACAACATTTGAGAGCGAATGATCTTGGACTTACAAGCCACCACAACTATAAAAAATGAATTTCTTTTCTTTAACAATTAACCAGTCTCAGGCGTTTTATTATGGCGACCTCAAGTATCAACAAAACTTACTCCTTTAATTCCTTATTCCTACTTTATCTTTTTTTATTACTATTAATTGCCACTTGAACTATCAGTAAATTTAATGATTTCTCCTGTTGAACTATTATCAATGATGGTAAAGGTTTGTATCCTCAATGTCCTGCCTAAATGTATTTGTTGAATGAACAAATATATTCAAATTCCAAATCCTTGACACTTACTAGCTACAAGACTGTCAGCATGTTATTTAACAGGTCTACTCTTAGTAATCTTACTTCTGAAATTCAAATAATACTTGAGCCTACTATCATAGGATTGTAAAAAAAGACTATATAAGATAAACCATACCAGGCACTAAGCTCAGTTAACCAATGTTAACTCATATTATTTCATTTCATCTTTCTGATCTTTTAGTCCAATAATGCATAATATTATTCTCACCTAGAATTTATAAATAGACAAGAATTCTACTTGTGAACAATTCTTTTAAAACCAATATGTTCTGGTCTACAAATCTAGTTTCCGGGATTTAGAATAATTGCTGAGAAAAATATACATGGTTAAAAATCTTATCGTTCTTCCTTCTTTATTCTCCCTCTATTCATTCACTTTCTCATTGCCATGGATATGGAGCCTGTAAAACAAAGAGCTTTTTAAATTCCATGATAGTGTCAAGTAACTAGACATTTCCATTTTTACCTTCAATGTTCAAATTATTTCTCTCAAAATGACCTATTACTTGAAACGTCCAGATGTCTGACATCTGTTTATGTTTTTTAAAAGACTGATTGGAATTGATAGATGAGCAGCAACTAAGGCAATTTTCTGTTATAATGTGCATGTTGCACAACAATCAACCACTTGAGCTGATAATATTCTCATTTGACAACAAATATAATTCATAACAACACTATTGACTGTAAAGATTGATTACTCATATCCTAAATATCTAAGAAAGAAAAACGTATAATCAAATTACAGTTTTCATAACATAGCTTTTAAAAAAGTAAATAGAGAAATGTAACTAGCTACTCAATAAACTTCTAATAGAAAAGTATATTTCAAGCTGTGAAAATGTAAAATAAAGCAAAAAGTTAAGCTAATGTTTACAGGGTGGCACCTGTGGCTCAAAGGAGTAGGGCGCCAGCCCCATATGCCAGAGGTGGCAGGTTCAAACCCAGCCCTGGCCAAAAACTGCAAAAAAAAAAAAAAAAAAAAGATGATGTTTACTAATACCTTTATCTTTATATATGCCAAAAGGCAGAAAGTCCATAAACACTACACCTGATAAAAATGTGCCATTTTATAAAGGTTTCAATCTATATTCTTAATTCATTTTAAAACATATAGAAATCAACATGCAATCAACACATTAATAAAGTATTTTCATTAATAATTTGAGACAAGAATGAACCTGGTCTATTAATATACCAAAATTTGTGTATTATCTTGGTCAAATTAAGGTATTACTGAGAGCTCACATAAATAAAAATTTGAGAAAGTTGCATGTTTAATAACCAAAAAGTTGCAAGTATTTCATATGTCTAGTATTATATTTAGGTCAGTGGATGTTTCAGATAGAAAGTGTTTATTGCTTCAAGCAAAATAATTGATTTACTTTAAGAATCTTGCGTGGAAATATTTCCCAAATGTAAGTTATCTTGCTGAGTTTTTTAAATGGGATAAATGCATTTTAAATTTTATGATAACTTTATATTTATTTCATATTAGTGCTGAGTCTGGTTGAGAATCAAAACCTTTTATGAATATAATAAAAAAATACTCTCAAGTTTAATGTTCTCACTTGTACTCAGATTTTACATATAACTTAAGGAGTTCATTGCCCCCTTGAAATTTAAACCTTGACCTCAAGAAGACTATCAGATGCTAAGTTTCTAGTTTTTATAGTTATCTGTCAACTTGCTTTTGTATCAGCATTTTCTTTCTTTTATAATCCTTCACATCTATATCCTTATGGTTAAGGAGAATCAAATCATGAAGAATTATTAATGAAGTGAAGATCAATATGTTATTCCATGAATAAAGAATGTAAAATTGGCTACATGTATTTATTTATTTTTTCTTGCATGTTTTTAGCTCATTTCTAGAAGGCTAACAGTTAGTTTGTGGCAGCTGATTGGTGAGGTATATCTTTTTATATAATCATTGAAAGGAAAAGTTTGGTAGATGAAATAAGGAAGATCAAAGATATCCTTGTTCTAATTTTGAAAATCTGTAAATATGTCACCTTTCATGGCGAAGAGATTTTATGGATGTGACTAACTTAAGGAATTTGAGATGAAGAGATTATATTTGAATTTTTAGATGTCCCTAGGGTAATCACAAGGGTTTAAATACACAGGAGGCAGGAGAGCAAATGCAAAACAAAACAAAACAAAACAAAACAAAAATGTAATGATGGTAATAGGGATGAAGAGGGGGAAAAAAGAGAAATATTTGAAAATGAGGAGGTGTTAACTTTGAAGATGGCAGAAGGGCCCATGAGCTTGCAGGTGCCCCCTAGAACCTAGAAAAGGCAAAAGATTTAATTTCCCTCCTAGAATCTTCAGAAAGATTATGGATTTGTTGATCAATTGAATTTAGGACTTTTGACCTTCAAAACAGTAAAATACTGCTAATAATAGTTCAACGTAACTAAGTTTGCCATGGGAAACTCATGCAGCAAGTTAGGTAATTAGGAAATATATTATAATATATAACTTCATTAGTAAATAATTTCACTTTTAATTATACTCTTGATTATAGTATGTAAATGTTTGAATCAATTGATATAGACAATATTTATGTCTTCCCCGATTTCCTATGTTTGAAACTAATTATCCCTAATATGGTAATATTTAGAGTTAGGGCTTTGGGGAGGTGATTAAGTCATGTGATCAGAGCCCTCTTATTAATAGCCCCTAGCTATTAATACCCCAGAAAAGAGACCTTGGAAAGCTGTCTTGCACTCACTGCCATGTGAGAACATATCCAGAAGATAACCATCTTAGACCCAGAAAACAGACCCTCTTCAGACACTGAATCTTCTCACAACTTGATATTGGGCTTCCTAGCTCCAAGACTGTGAAAAATATTAAGCTGGTCACTCTGCGGTTTTATGTTGTAGTAGCACAGACAAGCGAAGACATTAATGCTTATATTAATTTATTTTATCACAAATACTATAAGCAGTGATTAAGAGGGAAGTTAAAAAATAATGAAGGAAATCACCTCAAGATCTCCTTTTGTAGAGGGAGAAGTAAAGATGTGTTTTATGATGGTCTGTAGTTGGAGCAGGAATGGAGGCAACTAACAAGACTTAGTCTTTGCCCTTCTAGGAACAAGTGAATGTAACACTTTCCTTAGCTATGAGAGAAGAAGGAACACAATAAAATGTAAGAAACTTTATCCACCAAAAATATGTTAATATGCTTACAGAAATTTTATTTCTTAAAACTGTCAAGTCGGAGGAAAAATTAGATCCGAGGTCTGAAGATTAAGTCTGTGAAGATGCCACTGTGTGCTTACGTTAGCAGTACTGTACAAACAACTTAAGCAGGTTTCATAATCTTGGTGTATTAGTGTCTCACAGCTGTGTTAGTGTGAACATGTGGTGATGTCTCGCTGGGTAGTGTTAATTATTATTGTTACATGTTTTGTGGGCTTTAACACAAGAATGTTGGAGCTTGAATTAGAATAACAAACAAACATTATTAATTTTTTGTTAAACTTGTCAAGACTGAAAGTAAAACCACAGACATGACTTCCAAATTTATGGGAATAATGCCAGGAAGAAAATGGCAGTGAAAAAATAGTTTAAATATTCTTTTGAGGGGAGAGAAAGTGTCACTGATGAGGAGAGGTCAGATAATCAGGAATGAGCAGAGCTGAAGAAAACATTGCAAAAATTCATCAAATTGTAGGTCAAAATTATTGTCTGATTATGTAAAGCATAGCAGACCAAGTAATCATTGACAGAGAAACAGTTAAGAAAATCTTAACTGAAAATCGTGGCCAATAATTCAGGATTCTTGTGTCACGATGAGGCACCAACTCACACAACACAATATTTCAGGGAGTTTTTAGCCAGTAAACAAATAACCAAATTGGAACAGCCTTCCTACTCACCTTATCTGGCCCCCAAGGACATTTCCTTTACCTAATGAGAAAGGAAATATTGAAAGGAAGACATTTTGAAGACATTCAGAACATCAAGGATAATATGACAACAACTTTGATGGCCATTCCCAGAAAAAGAGTTCCAAAATTGTTTTGAAAGATGGATTTAACACAAGTTCCCCAGGGGAGTACTCCAAAGGTGACCATAGTTAGATTCATTAATGAGGTATGTAGCACTTTGTCTAGGATGAGTTTGCTAATTCAATTCTTAGGCTTTGAATGCGATTTCTGATGCCATATGCAGTCATACTTCCAGATTGTGTGTGTGTGTGTGTCTATGTCTGTACCAGGAGGATAGATAATCTTTTCCAAAGAAAATGATTTTCTGTTTGACATGTGGAGTTTAAAATAAGAAATCATAATGATATTGCCGGATTTGCAAAATAGAAAAAATAAATATCTTATAGCAAGCAAGTTAAATAATTTTTAACTTCTTTGCATATTTCTACAAATAAAACAATTTCTATAAAGCTGACTTTTGATAATTCAGGACATGATCATTTATTTTCAAGGCACTTCTGCTGTTCTTAAAATTTTTGCCATCAGGAATTGTGAGTTGATTTTGGCTCCAGCTCCTGTGCCTTGGGGTGATAGACTGTGGGTGACCATCCAACTGCATCGGCAACATCTGGAGCCCAAATCTCCACCGAGAAGAAACAGCAGGGCAGGACAGGCAGAAATAATGCCAGATGTGCCATAATTATTATATTTGCAAAAGAAGTTGATTTCATGTACTTTATCACTTTTAACACTTTTTAAATATCAGATAAAAATTTAGTGGGATACTTATTTGAAACCAATTTATAAACACTTATGCACTCATACAAATGATAAAACACAAATATAGTCTAGCAAGGGAGAGGGATGGAGAGGAAGAGGGGAGGGGAAGGGAAGAGGGTGGTTGACTAGAGGAGGGAGGCATTTGGTGGGATCTCACCTAATGTGCACAAGGCAACAGTATTCAGCACATACCCTGGGTGAGGGTATTCAGCATGTACCCCCATCACCCTGGGGGAGGTGAGGGGCTGTCCTACAACTTGAACTTTACTTTGGAATTGAGGACAATGTAACCTAAAAATTTGTCTCCTCATATTAATGTGAAATTAAAAAAAATGTTAGTACCTTCCTTATGGTCTTTGGTAACATGAAAAATACCTGTGAATTCACTGATGGTAAATTTACTATTAGTTTCTAAATTTGAAAGGAAAAACCTATTAAACAAAAAGTAGATAGTTAGTTACAGTTTAGACTCAACAAATGATCCAGAACTACAGCTCAGGAAGACTGATGGCATGGTCTCTTTGTGCGTTTGTTTTAAATCAATCATTGTTAATGCCTAAGACCAGATGAGGAAGGTAATTTTTCTGATAAAACCCAAAAACAATGTGCTCAATTTAATTCTATTTCAAATTATTCAATAATATGAGGGACAATAGCATAAAAATAAATTAAAAGTGCCCAAATCCTCTGTCTTAGAACTAGAACTACTAAAATATGAGACGAAGTGTCTAGTACACCACACTGGGCACAGTCTACTGTCTGGCCAACATGGGTTTTCAACCCCTGGCCTTCCACCTTGGTTTACAGCCCCTTTTTTCCCCCTGACTTTATTCAAGAAAAAGGTGTGCCTAGTTTCAGTCAGCAAAACTCAAGAGTGAGTTTCCTCGGAAGTTTTTGGTAAAACATTCGCTTTCTTACAAAGTGCAGGGGAGGAGATTTATCTTGCTATCTTTATCATTTTATTCTTCCTGTCATTGTATTGGATGCTAAGAAGTCTTGTGGTAATGATGAGATGATGAAAAAAGAACAAAAGACCATAAAAGAAAGAGAAGAGATCTTGTAGGATTTTGTAGAGCAAACAAACATGCCAGCATCCACGCACCCCTGCCTACTTGGTAGGCAGGATAATAAACCTCTTTACAAATCAGTCCTTAGTAATCACATTTTCTGTTACTTGTAGTTGATAGCTGCTGTAGCTGATAAAGAAAACATAACTATCATGTAGCCAAAAGGGGCTAAAATAATTTGTATAATTAATGTCAATCAGGATTATGTAAATCAATAAAACAACCTTTATTTTCTTTTTTCTTTCTTTCTTTTTTTTTAAAGACAGAGTCTCACTTTGTTGCCCTGGGTAGAGTGCTATGGCATCATAGCTCACAGCAACCTCAAAATCTTAGAGTCAAGTGATCCTCTTGCCTCAGCCTCCTGAGTAGCTGGAACTACAGGAGTACACCACAATACCCAGCTAATTTTTCTTTTTTTAATAGAGATAGGGTCTCACGCTTGCCTAGGCTGATCTTGAACTCCTGAGCTCAGGCAACCTTCCCACCTTTGCCTCCCAGAGTGCTAGGATTACAGGTGTAAGCCACCACTTTTGGTCAACGAAATGACTTTAGATGTGTGTGGCTGTGTGTGGCATATATGTATGCATAAATATCGGTACATTAGATGTATTTGAAGGAGAAACTAATCAGGTGAAGGTAAAGAATGAGAGATGCCATTTTTGAGAACATCAGAGGACATGATATTAAAATAATATGGAATAAGAATAGGATATTTATGTTTTGTGTTTCTAAAATTAATTTCACTGTTGTCTTTTAATCTGTGGGTGAAGCAATAAATCATGAAGTACAAAAGTGAAACATTATTCATGTAAATGGAAGAAATTAGAAAATGTAGAGAATATAGTAAGAAGCAGGATGATATAAAACTACTGAATAAAGGAAAGATGTTAAAATATAGGAAAAAGAAAAGAACTATGGAAATTTTAAATATTTGAAAATAAAATGTAATATATTGATTGGGGTTCATTATATTGATGAAAGCATTGCTTATAAGTAAATATCTTATGAAATAATAGTAATACAAATAGAAATAGATGAAGTAAACAAAAAGCAAATATGAATACTTTTTTACTGGATGGTCTGAAAAAATGTCACATATTATACTTTGTTTATACATGTTTATAATCAGTGATCTTCAACTTCTCTACCTTCTAAAATTTAAGCTTTATTTATAATAAGGCATGGCTGAGTATAAAATGATCTAATGGTATATATGTTATAGATTCTACACTTTTCTCTGTCCAAGTAAAACGAGAGAAACATTATTAAAATTTCTATATTTGGGGTGATACGTGGTAAAATTCTGCTTTGTTGAATGTTGCCATTCTTGAAGATAGTTGCATATTACCTACTTATAAATATCTCCTTAAGGAAAATGATTCAAATGGATTTGTTTCAGTAAATATCCGTCTAATAACATAGTTAATTACCCAAACGTAACTTTGCCATGTGCATCATCATTCACCAAGATTATAACATGGAATCTTTTTAATGTTCATTCAATTAGTATCCCTATTTGAAGAATAAATCTGAGCCATTAAAGTATTAACATGAGTAAATATCCGGTACATATTTTACTGTAGACACGATTTGTTTTTGTTTACTTTCAACAAATCTTCCACTCCTAATACACACATACTCATCTAGGCCAGCCTGTGATGCTCTGAGTTCATTCTTCCTATTTTCTGTTTTTTGTAGACTCTTTGTACTTCTGAGTTGGAGTCACCATCAAGGTATTTTTCCACAGGCCATTTCTCAACATCACCTTTTTCTCTTTATTACTCTTTTCTCCCCAGAAAAGTTTATTCCCTCTGCCCCTCAGTTCCTTCTTTTCTTTCTTTTTGCCAGGAAAACAATGAATACAACACTATTTAAGATCTTATATCTATTGCAGAGAAAATACTGTATTTGTATTTTTAGATGTCCTGGGAGAAAATGCGTGAACTAAAGAATGGAAAGAGTTTTAAATATGAAAACAAACCAAAAGCAGTATTTTTTTTTTTTATGGCAAGACATAAGTACATTTAAATGTAATCCTAGGTGCAAAGCAACAGATTTCAAGAACTAGTGAATAAAGAAACAGCCAGGAAAAACGTTCCCTGAACTCTCCTCTAACTGAATCACAGTTGGTGATTTCATATTCACCTGTATTTAGTGATACATTTGGGAGTCATATTCTTAAAAATGTGATGCCTACAGCAATGATGTCAAACCATTTTGAGGGATTAATTAAATCAGACTTCCTTTTATGTGACCTACATGGATTATCTCATTCACTCTTCCAAAGCACTCTACTCAGGGTAAGCTATATTTTCTAAGAAGGAAAATTGAAGTGTATAGAAAATAAGTGACTGAGATGGGCTTCTAATGCACTCACCATGACGCCAAAGGTCCTAAGGTTCAAGGTCCACTAAATTCACATCTAGGTCACACATGCTTGGGCACAAGGGGAGGGAAATACTTCCATAAGAAAAAGTCAACAGTTGGGAATTCATACCCAGGGTTAATTAAAGAGGGGAAGGGTTTTGTCAACCTACAAAAAAATAAAATAAAAACCTTACAAAAGCATTGCTATTTACTCAATGCTACAAGAAGTTGTTAAATAAATAAATAAATGATAAGATACACGAATAAGGGAAGAAGGTGACAAATTGCACCAATCAAATTTATTTGCTACTTGCTAACTTGGATTCCAGAGTGGGTGGGGGGTGTGGCTAAACTACAAGCGGCATCATATGGTCTTGCCTAGATTATTGTGGAAATTTTATTTGTCACTGGACATAAGGGAGTGCATTACTCACAGAACGACTCATTTCCAGTTTTAAGTGTCTGGTTTTAGCACCATTATTTTGTAACTAAGCCCCTAGCTAAGACTGGATTGACATTTATATTCCTCTTTTCTTTTCCTCATTATATACTGAGTTTGATACACTGATGAATCAGGCTGAGTGATACCAGGAACATTTTTAAAGAGAACGCAAGGATTCTTCTCCAGTGGATGAGGTTATCTTCTATCGTGAAAACTGATAAATGTCAAAATCTCCTGTTGACTAAATAAAAACAGCGCGATATTTCCCTCAGTTCCTTTTCTTTTCAGTACGAAAAAAGAAACTGGAGAGAGGACTTCCTCTAATGCAAATGGCTAGATGCTCTGTGTGTGGTTTTGCAGGGTAGAAATATTCAAAGACGAAGCAGAAGAGAGAAGTTAATAAATCATTGCTTAGACTGCATATCACAAACAAAGGCCTCTTGGGCTTACAAGCTGAGTATTGAGAGGCAGAAGAACCAGGGCAGGTAGGAACACACAGGATGTTTTGCGTTTAGAACCCACAATATAAGGAGACGAACAACAGTAAATTCCTAAACTCCAGTCTCTGTGGCACCTTAAAACACACATATACAATCTTATTTTGTCCTTGATTCTAAGCTTGTTTTTTGTCCCATTATTTACTTTATCAAAGGCCACAGTAATTTGACTAACACCCATCTCCTTTTAAAGCTGCTACTACCTTTTGAAATATTTTGTGTGACAAGACATCCCTAAATCACACTTATTACTATTTTACTATAATCCAATAAGGTTTTCATAATTGTCAGAAATAATATTCTAGAATATTATTATTATTTTTGGTTGATTTACAATCACTTTGTAAAACATGAACTGATAACACAAGGTACTATAGTGATGCTGTCAATGTGATCTATGGAAATATGACTCTATTCAGCCTTTTCAACAAATTAATCTGGTGCCTTAAACTACTTAGAACACATTACAGATGTTTTCCAGTTCATTAATTTGTTTAATAAACACTTATTGAGTACCTGTTATGCGGAATGCATTGTCAAAACTCTTGTGATACAGTAAAAAAAAAAAAGGAATGGCTAAAAATCCTGCCATTTCTGTGGTGAAAACAGAATGTAAATATGGTAAATAAGTAAATTGTACTATTCATTGAAAGATGAAAGTTTCTAAAAGTAAAATATAAGAAGGATATGTAGTGGGTTCTAAGGATGAATGCACAGGACAATCCATACTCTTTATTAAATCTGTATCTTAGTTCTACATGTAGAATAATGGGCTTATCTCTTCCATAACAAAGAAAATCCACTATTAATAATCTGCTTCTTTTCTGTAACAAATACTCTGATAACTGCTTTATCCCTGAAAATTCTATTTCCAAATTTGAATAACTTGCCCCATAAATCGTCACTTTTTTTTTTTTTTAGCATTTAAACATCAATGTTTAATGGCATCTCCCAGACTTTCTTATCACGCTGTATTTCATATTCTGTTCATCCTCAGAGCTTCAGTAATCTTTATTGGGCAGATATAACTACATTTACGTATTTGCAAATACTTCTTCCTAGACTACCAGGCAATGTGTGGAATTAGCCCCCAAATCTGAGCATCTCACCAGATCCTCATATTTTTTAATCTAAATTCTGATATTTTGTATAAAACTAGTCCCTTCAGAAAATAAAAATTCTGGAATATGTGTTATTAACCCTAACCAGAAAATTATAAGTCATGTTTGATCTATTCCTTTTCCTCTCCAACCACCACCAATATCTTGACTCAAAAAAAGTTAGCTTTTTCTTCTATTCCTATTGTTGATTTTTCATATTCTTTACGTTGGACTCTGTGGGTTGACTCCAGTTCTCTTCAATCCAACTATAACATGGTGTTTTGATGTGTTTATATAATATACATAATGAAATGATTACTACCATCAAGAAAATTAACCATTTTCTTATCGAGTTTTCTTTTTAAATTTCTTTTCCTTTCTTTTCTTTTCCTTTTCCTTTCATTTTTCTTTTATTACTTAGGAATAGATTTGAAGCTATACAACTAACTGTTTCCAAGCTTAGGAAACTGATGAAGAGTACCTGAAATCTACCCTCCTGGTAGATTGCAACGTGCAATACAATGTTATTAACTAAAGTCCTCACTTTTTACACTAGATCTTTGTTTAGACTTATATGTCCCATGTAGCTGCAACTTTGTACATTCTGCCCTACGTTTTCACATTTCCCCATCCCCCCAGTCCTACCCCACCCGAGCCACAACTGTCACTCTGCTTCTATGTATTTCTTCGGTTGTGGTTCAGATTCCACATATTGAAACATATTGAGATCATGAGGTGTTTGCCTTGCTGTGACTGGCTTATTTCACTGAAGAGTAATTTCTTCTATATTTATCTATGTTGCCATGCAAAATATTTTTTTAAACTGATAATTTTCTTTACTTGATTACCATTTCTGTTGGCTTTTCATCTCTATCGTGATAAAGAAAACATTTCCTCAAAAGGTTTAAAGACCCACTGATGACGTCACTGCCTCCATCTCTGTCCTGGTTCCCTCTGTTCAAATTGCCCTGACCTTGACTAAGCTCCACTGATTTTCATATTTCTCCCATCACAGATTCATTCCACATTCTTTCCCTTCTTTCTGTACTAGTCCTTTCTCCTATAAGAAAAACTTTCATAACCAGTACGATTTCTAACTTTATTCAAACTTCAGAAATTAAGACTTGATCCTTAGACTTGATGGTCATGTATTCTATGTATGTGACATAATACTACACCTACCTGATAAAAAATGTACAAATATTATGCATCAATAAAATGATAAATAAATTTAAAAACTGGAAAACAAATTAGGGGAGCTATAAATTTCTCTCAGATGCCATTCCTTATCATTCATTCAAATGCAGGATATTTGTCTAGCTTCTTTTTTGCAGAACTGTTTTGCCTCCACTTAGAACACTCCTCAATTTGTATTTATAAGTTTGGACAATTAATTTCACAACCTCATCCCAGAAAAAGTGCTGGATATCACGACGGTCATCTTCGAAATACTCCCGTTAGGAAGCTATATACCTAGGCCAGCGTCTAATCCACTCTGCAAAACAATTTTGTAACTCATTTTTTTCTGGAATGCCATCAGAGCTGCCACTGAGCTTTTGCCATATGACATCTGACAATAAAGTTTGTGAACTCATCCTAGTAAAAGTGCTTTGAAAGGTGGGCGAGGCTCTGACATCAGTGCACAATTTTCCAGGGGGAGAACTTTGCAGGTTAGTACAGTGATAATAAGCCACGAATCATGTAGCACTCTTTGTAGGCTGATTCTGAGAACTTAACTGTCGAACCTGGCATGTATTTATTATTATTTCTTAGTTTTCATTGCTGGTGTACCACATTCAGCCATAAGCTCCATAGCATAAGGCACTGTGTTTCTTTTTCATCACAAATTTATTTCTGACATGAGTATCCCTGCTGAGATAGTAGGAAATCTCACATTTGTTAAAAGCAAGATTGAATAAGAGGAGTCTGCCTGTGTTGAAAGTTTCTTTAACTTCTTTTTTTTTTTAATAATTTTATTGAATCATAATTATGTACATTGGTGTAATCACAGGGCACGATTCATATACATTCAGAAATATTTTGATCGTACTGTTACAGATATCCTTCATGGCATTTCCTTGATCACTATATAAAGACATTAATACTCTACCTTTAATAAGTTT
>CAUYON010029620.1:0-14377 GCA_963573935.1 Arctocebus calabarensis
TTTCATATAGTAAACGAGAAAATATCATGAATGGTATGTCAATCAGGTTGATAAAATATCTCAGATTGCATGTGAAGCCCCCACACTGTACCCCATGGTTGAACTAATGTACACAACTATGATTCAATAAAAAAAAAAATACAGATATTACACCATCATTAGCTGTCACTTGAGTTAGCATTCAGCTTTTTGCTATTATTGTTTCTTCAAATGACAAATTAATTATGAGGTTACTTAACTCTAGAAGGAGAAAAACAGACTCAGAGTTTAAAAATCAAATGACTCATAGACATGATCTCAGCTATCAAATGTCATAATTATAAAAAAAAAAAAAGAAATAGCATTAAAGGTTGTACCTTCAACAGCAAGGACTTCTTGTTTTCCTTTCTTTTCTTTTCTTTTTTTTACATTAGAGAAATCAGAAATTTAATATTCAGTGTCTTTTGCTGCTTTTTATTGAAATCCTCCTTGCCAAGGGTCTGATATGTCTCCACGAATAGATTTGTGTCATTGTTATTCTTTCTCAGATGAATAAGAAAGAATATTATTTCCTTTTTATAAAACAAGTTAAAAGATATTCATAGCAATCGACCATTAAGCTAAGTTCTTTGTCTAAGATCAATCTACAGAATGAAAGATTGATCACTAATCAATTAATAACATGCTTTTCACAATTTCTGCTCCAGACATTGATCAGCATTTGAAGAAAGACACTGGAGAATATCTTGGTCTCTGTCTTCAGAAAAGGCATGATTCTAAAAGATATAAGCAATGTATAAATAAATGACTATAATAAAATCAAACATAATTGTTGTAGCAATACTCAGCATAAAAAATTCATTTCAACTCAAGCAGGACATTTGAAAGAAGGCTTCAGCAAACCCCTTGAGTTTAAGTTAAGCCTTGAAAAATAACTTAAAAATCAATAGGTAGTAAATGAGAAAGTAGGTCTCCCCAGTGAGAGAGAAGAACATAGGATAAGCATGTGGACATTTATTGGCATTACTTATAAATGTCTGCTTTCCCTCTAGACTGTAACTTACATAAAGGCAGGACCCCTTTTCTATTTTTACTTTGTATACCACTAAACTAGTACTATGCACAGTGCACAAATTAAGTGCTCCACGAATTGAAAATCAATGTTTGGAAGTATAAGAAATACATTAGAATATTGACTAGACCTGTTCAAATAAAGCAGAGGTAAATCATTAATATGTAATAATAATAATGTTTTGAGCCCCTACTATGTATCAGACACTGATCTAAACACTTTGTGTTATTCACTCTTTAGACCTCAGAATATCCTAGTGTGGTAGGCATCTTTGTTATCTCCGTGTTACACGTGGTCATGAAGAAAAATGAAACACAGAAAAGTTCAGTAGCTTCCCCAGGCTCACACAGCAATTACTGGTAAAGCATAATTGCTATTCTTATCTATCTGTAACCAGTCTAGCTACAGTTGGTGCTTTTAATACCTTACCAGACTTCCTCTTACAGATAAAGTTGAAAACATGGATTTGAAACATTTTTTTAAGGTCATTTGATGACAAAGTAAAAGAAAGTAAGAGCTTTTTAAAAAATCTGTTTCCTTCCCATTTTTGACAGAGGGGATTACCAGAAGTCTATAAAAAATGTTCAGCTAATAGATACCTTGCAGCAGCATATAAAACAGGCAAGAGGAGAGAGGAATGCAACTGGTGATAGCACAGGCATCAGGGATAAGGACATGAACCCAAGAGATGACAATAACTGTATATACACGGAGAAAAGTGTGATACGGAGAAGTTGGAAAAATATGATTCAAAGACGACTCTTGTTTTCAGACTCCTGTATCAGATAAAATGATGGCAGTTTAATTATAAATCTATAGAATGACAATTTTAGAAAAGAAAATCATGAAGTGGGTAAGACTTGCTGAGTCTTCAGTAACTTCCTAAGATCTAAACAGGTGTAAGTAGCAGGTAATGCATAAAGTCCAGATTATTCCCTTGGTTATAAAAAGGAAATGCCCATTGCTACT
Organism: Arctocebus calabarensis; assembly: GCA_963573935.1. Classification (NCBI taxonomy): domain Eukaryota; kingdom Metazoa; phylum Chordata; class Mammalia; order Primates; family Lorisidae; genus Arctocebus; species Arctocebus calabarensis. The sequence goes on from CAUYON010029620.1 coordinate 2,021, forward strand.
TGAAGCCTAATTCTTATTTTAGGAAACTTATAATTAGACCTCAGATATAAGAAATGCAGGTTAACAAAATGTTGGTGGGGAGAAAAACACTCTAGAAAAAAAAAATTGGACATTGAATCATAGTTTTAAACACTGCATTCCACTTTAAAGATAACCTAGTCCACGAAGCTCATTTTACTGTGAGATACCTAAGACGCAGGTAAGAAACATTCCATGAAGGATACAGCATTGAGGTCGGTTAGGAAAAGCAGCCAGTCTCATGCCCCAGGTCAGTGGCAATCTCCCCGGGAAACTGAGTGCAACGAGGTGCCACCTTTCAACCACCCTCCTACCCTCTCTTCCTGCCCAGAGGGGATACCATGGTTGTCCATTCCAGGTGTTTGTTTGACGGGCTGCCTCTGCCCCAGCTGTTGTGTGGTGTTGCTAAATGGCTCACAGATGCACTTTTCTCCTGGAAAATACCCCTGGCCTAATGACAGTCATATCACTCCGAAACACCTGGGGGTTAGTCCCCTTCCCACAACCTCCCCTGGAAAACACTAGCCAATACGCGCTGATAATGCTTTCTCCTCTTGTGTCGGGCAGAATGATTTGTGTGTATTTCTCATGTTCCAGAGCTTCCGGGGTTTTCAGGCTACGTTTAGACTTTTGTGAATTCCACAGTTGCTTGGATTTATCCCTTTCCCTTTTTGTTCCATTTAATTCCACAGAGGTTTCTGTGTTGTTTGTGAGGGCACTTCCCTCAGCAAACCAGCACACACATCTCCCCATCTCAGACTTTACACCTGGGAGCCCAGTTCAGATTGTAACCAATCCTGAGGCTTAGAGCTTCCCTTATGACAGCTGAGTTCAGACACAGAACTGTTTGGTAATGTGATCTGTGCTGTTTTTGGTGAAATCTGAGCATTTTATTATGGGGTCTTTAGAGGCATTATGGCCAAGGATTTGACTGAGAGCTTGGGTTATAGAGTCATAAAAAGAACCTATTTATGTTTTTTAAATAATCTACTTGCCTCATGGAATTGTCCTGAGAGAAAATAACAGGAAAAAACAAAATAAACTAACAAACAAACAAAAACAAGTCTTATCTATTGTGGTTTTGAGTAAGAAATTAATAATGATAATAGGTAGTATTCCCATTTATATTTTATTAATAAAATAACTATAGTATATTTATCATTTAAAATAGTTTAAATCAATGATACAGGCCTCTAAATGGTCAATAATTTTATTTTTAACCTACTGTGTTCTACACAGGGAAGAGGACTTTTCACTTAGGGTGAGGAATAACAAAAAAAAAAAAAAAAAACTATTTTCTTTATCACTTGCCCACAAAATATTTTACCTTACCTTTGATGAATGGTTTGATAGGCATTTTCAAGAATAACTTAAATACACATTTTCCAAAAGCAGCACAAATGAGAACCGATACATTTCCAATATTAAAGGTCAGATTTCATGAATGTTAGTATATGTATATTTTGCTTATTTGATTGCTTTTTCACTATCTACTAAGTCATTTTCATCATTTTTATTTATAAATAATCTTTATCTTTAAGATGATTAGTTTTTCACCATCTAAGATACTTTCTTCACTTTCATCCACAAATATTGGGTATTTTTATATTTAAGAACTAAAGATAAAAAACAGAAAGGAATCAGCTGTATGTGACCAGAAATTTTAACCCCAGATTCTACCATGAGGATTTTTAGTCATGAATAATTTCTAACCTCAATTGAAATGAACAAATGTATATTAAGAAAGAAGAAAAACAAAACGTAAAAGGGTCAAAATAACATCAATAAATATGAAATAAACACTCATATGATCAAAAAATTACTTCAAACATATCTAGGAAAAAAAGTCTTCTAATGAGCTCTTCAAGGTTGACTTACTCCTCGTCATTTCTAATGCCCTGACTGCCTGGTACCTGGTGCCTGATCAATTATTAGTTTGAACATGGAGTGCTGCTTTTTAGAGAGCTATCAACCCCCTTGAAGTAAATTGTATCCTGTGGCTAAAATTTGACATGGTTCAGGAAACACATACATCGTATATTCTTCTGCGGTGGGTTGCTATTTCTCAGACCCCTCAGAGGCATTTACATCCTCAGTGTTTGAGCCAAACTTTTCAGGGCTCGGATTCTTTGAAAACTTCAAATACTCTGTACTGTTATCAGACCAGTGGTGAAGCTGATCTCAAAGTCCACTATTAAAACTCCCCTCAAAGACATTTTCATTAGAACTTTGTACATGGGCAGTTCAAAAGATCCAGCTATTGATTTTTGTTCAGAAGTCCTGTCTCCACTTTCATATTACGCAACTTTTTTGACAAGATTTTCAAAAACCGCAAACTATGGGCTGCCTGCGAATCCAGCCAGGATTTTTTGCTGCTCATTTGATTTCCTCAGGCCACATCCTCCTCATGTCCTTGTCAACATTGCAAGGAGAATAGCCGTCTTAGAAGATTTGCTAAAAAGAAGAAGCAATTTCACAGCAATAGGAGGAAAAAAAAACCAACTCTGACCTTTCCGAGCATACCACACTAAAAAAAACCCTCAGTTAAGTAAATAACATTTTTAGGTGTAAAATTTTATCAGACACATAGATAATCAGAATGTTTATCTCTTTTCACCATTAATTTCATAAAGGGAGTCAGGAACCAATGTGTGTAAATTGTAGCAAAGGGCCTGCAGCATATGCGCTCAGCACACATTTAATGGAATTATCTATTGAAGAGTAGGTGGCAGAAGCAACTGAAGAATTAATTATTGGGATATTGAGATATTTTTCATTTATCTGTCCCTACAATGTGAAATAGGGCCTGTCTTCATGTTACTTCTGTCACCTTGGGTGGCCTTTCAAAGGTGGCAGTTTCAAAAAGATAGAGAATTGAATCATGTATTTGACTGTGACCCAGTGTGAACATTTCAAGGCCCACCAGTTCATTCTGAAGAGAGCAATTTGGGGAGGGTGAGAGGGTTCAATTTTGAGATGCCTAAGAGGCAGCTTAGTTTACATAGATACATAGGTAGTACTTAGCATATATCTCTTTTAAACTCTGTAATTTAGCATTTACATACGTACAGAACTCATGAATTTCAAACTTGAAGAAAGAAATATAACTTTATGTGCGAGAATGAAAGCCAACTCAATAGAAATCTCTGTATTTTTTTTCTACACATAGGCATTTTCTAGAAATAGTACTATTTTTTATAATTAGACCTAGCATTTTACTGAGTGTTCTTTAAATGATTGGCATTGTATTATAGATTTTACTTGTATTATCTCATTTCATCCTTATAACAACTCCTAGAGGCAGAGGGTATTCATATTTACATTTTATGGGTGAGGAAGCAATGGGTGAGAGAAACAAAGAAAACTGCTCAAGATTGACAACAAGCAAATTTTGAAAGTGAAATAGGGTAAGAGCTTTGATCACATGACTAAAACGAAGGAGTCAGAAATTTATGCAAGATCCAAAGTTGTACACAGCAAAAAATTCTACAATTCTAAATCCAACATAGGACTATGGATATAATATTGCATTTCTTCTGGAGGTAATATAGACATTTCTCCACTTTGTGGGCTTATTTGATCTCAAAATGTCTGAAAGACTCATGAAAAGAAAGAGAAAACCAATAAAATCACATAAACCAAAACCCCTCAATATTTAAAGCAGAAATAAGATTTTATTTAAATATCTATTGTCTAGTATTGAGATAAAAATTATCTTATTTATCCAAGAAAAAATGGAAGTTTTCTTTTGATAGGAGTGCTTTAATCACACGTTTCATCTTTTTCTTCCCTGACTTCACTTTTTCCTAAGCCTACCTTGTACTGTACCATACAATGACAGCCAGGCAGTGAAACATGGTCTCATTTGGGTTATCTTGTCAACCTTTTCAAGGAAGTATTGGGAGCGCAGTAGGTTTACCTCACACAAAGAATTGTATCCAAGGCCAGTTTTAAAATGTCAGGTAGTGAAGAGTTCCATGCTGCCACAATTCAGGATGCAAGTGGACACTGGTGAACCCTCAGATGTGTCTCTTTCAGATCAAATGTAGAAAACGTACTGTTCCTATAAAAAGCTGTTAGCAAGTTCGTGAACTTGACAGCACAGGGCAACAGCTTCCCATTGTAGGAAGAAATGAAAGCACACTCTACATGGTTTTCCTGATGCTTCTCTCTTATTTGATCCTTTTGAATTCATTTTCATACTCCCCCTGCTGGACTTAATCAGTCCTAAACAAATGAGTTTGGGTGGTTGCAGCCTGTTGACCTGTGGATGACACATCAAGGTGCCCAGGAGTTCCAGTCCTTTATGCCTCGTTAAGTAGAAATCAGTCATTGAGGCCAACAGCCATCTCACCCTTTTGGTACTGTGTGTTGGAACTTACAAAAGAAGGGCTAAATTCAGTACCAACTGAATTAAGCAGTTTCACTTCTGACAAAATGTCAGAAACAAATGACACGCTCCTGTACAATACTGCGGCAAGGATCATACTCAGGTAATTTATGAAACAATTAGTTCATATTGACTTTGGAGTTTCAAGAATTTATACGGAGTATATGAGAGATGGACAAATCATACTGTAATTCAAGACAAAAGTAGTATTTAGCAGATATTTCTTTTTAACTACATTAAAAGTAGCAATTACATAAATATTTTGAATGTTCAAAATAAAATCACCACAAAATAAAGATCTTTTTATTCTTATATTATTAATATTCCTACCGTTTTAATGAATTGCCACTGTGAGTCAGGCTATTCCATGCTTTTTGTGAATAAGTAATTGTAGATTCAACTGTGACAAATGCTCCTTTGGGTCCTTGATAATATAAAAATAAACTTGTTTGATGTGATTGATGACATGGTTCCACGGACATCTCTTGTGGGAGCTCAAGAGTTGAATTTGAACAAGTTACATGTAAATTATAAAAGATTCTTTTTCCGTTGTCACATGGGAATCTCCTCTAGTTCCTGCAGCTTCCTTGCCGGATAACAACAGAGGAGTTGGAGGAGGAAAAGTTGTCAACTTGAGGCTGCTATTTTTACGCCTTGTTTGGAGACTTCACCTGTGGAAGTCTCCTGTCCTCATCTCACTCAAGAATCTCAAGTGCTATGCGACATTTTTACCCTTATAAAAAGTTCTGATAGGTTTTAGCTTGTTTCCCAAACTTTCACAGTATTTTAGAGTGTTCTTATTCATCTTCAACAGATGCAATAAAGGCCCCGAGACTACAGCTTCTACATACCCATATCCAAGACAAAGTATTAACAAGCAAAGAGGGTGTAGTCCATCAAGGTTGTTCTGTTTTAAAAGAAATTATAACTGCACAATGATAGACTGCTTAACCCTTGGAAAAGAAGGAGAAAGGGGATGCTTATAGGAGCAACTTAGACTTTATAACCCTCAGGCTTAAACAGAAAAGTCCAGATCAACTCTCTCCATTTCTCCACCACAGTTAATGTGCATTATCAAGTGCAATCTTTGAGATGATACTGTGGGCTTCATATATATCCCAATATACGTATACAATATCAATGTCCCTATTTTTTACAGAATGTCCAAAACAGATCCTCTATGACCCCTCAGATCAAAAGCAGTGCCATTTTTATTTTCTGTATATTTTAGTTGTTTTATATGAGGATGATTTTTTTTTTTAATTTGATTATTTAGGTTCTGAAGTAAAGTATTTTAGGTATTTTGGCTTACTTGTTTTTTTTTTAAATCTTAATAACCTCTTATATGTGGGTGCCCTGAGCACCTAGATGACCACCATGTGTCTATTTAGTACTGAATTAATATTTTCCAAATCCAGTGTAATCCCACTAGTTGGAATTACAAAAGAACATCAGGAAAATAATATGCAAACATCTAGAAACTCTCCTCTAACCTACCTGAAAAGGAAAAGGTCAGCACCTTTGCAAAATAAATAAATAAATATAATAATAACTTTATTAAACATTGGGCTCTGAACCAATAATAGTAATAATAACACATTTATTGAATACTTCCAGTGTGCCAGACATTGTGAAAAAAATTTGTAAAACCTTGTATCTTTAAATATTTTCCAAAACACCTGTTATAGTCAGAAGAGAAGATTGAAATTTAGAGAGGTTAAATGACTTGCTAAACATCAGCTGATAAGCAAGTGGAATCGAGTTATTGTTTAAACCCAGGTCTGACTCCAGAGTTAATTCTCTTTATCACCTTTCTGTGCTCTTGCAGAATCCCTTTTCAAGGTGAATTACATCTTTTCCACACACACAATTGGTCACAAAGATTTCTATATTCTCTTTCAGAATTGCCTTGCAAATCTATTATGCCTTCATTTTTCTCATCAGATTCCTCTTATAAACTAAATCCTCCTTAATTCTTATCTATAATATTTCAATGGTTCCATCTGGTTATCCTGACATAAAACTCTCTAGTTTTCCAGTTCAGTGTTTTATTTTGTTTTGTTTTTGTCTCATGGTATTCCCAGAACTGCATTGTTTAAAAATGTGACCCCAAACTATCTCTTTAAATTTATCTCTTCCAATATCACACCATAAATCCAAAATCCCTGCCATACAGAACTTTATAATTTCGCAAACATTTTATGCCAGGTTTTTCAAATAAACTGTCTCTCTTTTTTTTAATCATTGGCCACCTTCTCCACATGGAAGTCCTCTAATTATCCATCAAGATCATGTGCAAATAAGAAGTTTTCTCTGGCCTTCTAAGCCAATGTTATGCCTTCAGTTCTACAGTACTTGGTACATAATAACTCTAATATATTGTTATTCAAATTTATATGTTTGCCTCCTGTTTTGGATAAACATGTTTTATTCACCTTGTATTTCTATTAAATATCACAGTGCTAGGAATACAGTTTATGTTTTTGTTTGTTTTAGGGATGAATGAAGAAATTTAAATATTTAGTTAGCCTCAAATCCTTTAGCAAAAAATAAAAGGGGGAGGGTGAGTGGTAGAAACTGTATTCAGTAAAGTTTTATATTTGAATTTCAATATTTAAAAAACAGAAATTTACTAGGATGAATGTGTATCCCAGCTTACTTGGACTTCTTAACACCTTGAAATGTTCTACCCCAAACCCTAAGGTTCTAGATTACTTCATATAAAATCTCTAAAATGCATTCCTGTGACAGTCTTCTTAATTCTAATTTTCCAAGAATGTTTTCTTTTCATTACCAACTTCATTATCTAAATAAAAAGTATGTGAACACTATCATGAGGCCTTCATGAGAAAACTCGAAAATGACATTGAAATGGTCCTTTTATTATGCATATATCTGCAACTATGAAACAAAACTAATTTGGAAAAACTTTTACAAAAGAGAGAAAAATAGTTCAAGAGAATTAAGAAAAAAATGAGCACTTATATTTTCATAACTTACTGGTCTAAATGCAAAATTTGATCTATATCGAAGCTGTGGTTATTTGCATTAAATTTATTTGGGTTTTAATTAAGTATCAATTGTTGAAATTTAAGTACATCAAGAAAGTCATTTCAAATGTATACAACTTTTCTATCACTAATGCACATCCTGCCTTATACTTTTGCTATTTATCATGGATTCAGTTCCAGGATATCACAATAAAATAAATATCATGATACAATGAGGACACACATTTTTTTCCTGTTTTCCTAGTACACATAAAAGTCATATTTACACTACACTGTAGTCTATTAAAAGTACAATAGTATTATATCTACAAAAATAATGTACATAACTTGATTTAAGAATACTTTATTGCTAAAAAAAGGCTAACAATCATTTGAGCTGTAATCTTTTAGCTGTTAAAGGTTCTTACCCTGATATTGATGGCTACCAAGTGATCAAATGGTGTTTACCGAAGGTTGGGATGGCTATGGCAATTTCTTAAAACAAGACAACAATGAAATTTGCCACATTGACTGACTATTCTTTTCCCAAAAGACTTCACTGTAGCATGCTGTGTTGTTTGGCAGTATTAAACCAATTGAAAAATTGGCACTATAAAATTAAAGTCAATTCTTACAATTTCTGCCACTGTTCTATTAACTAAGTTTATATAATAATCTAAATCCTGTGTTGTATTTCAATAATGTTCACAGAATCTTCACTAAAAGTAGATGCCATCTCAAGAAACTAAATTCTTTGCTCATCCATAAAACTCCTCATTTGTTAAATTTAATCACCAGACTGAAGCCATTCAGTTGCATCTTGAGGCACCACTTCTAACCCTAGTTCTCTTGCTATTTCCACCATCTGCAGTAATTTCCTCAGTACTGAAGTCTTGAACCCCTGAAAATCATCCATGAGGGTTGGAGCCAAATTCTCCCAAACTCCTGTTAATATTGCTATTTTGATCTCCCATAAACCATAAGTTTTTTATTGGTATCTAGAATTGTGAATTCCTTCCATAATGATTTCAGTTTACTGTTTCTAGATCCATCAGAGGAATCACTCTCTATGGCAACTATAGACTTATGAAATTTATTTCTTAAAAAATAAGGCTAAAAATAAAAATTACTCTTGGATTCATATGCTACGGAATGGATACTGTGTTAGCAAGCATGAAAGCAGCATTAATCTCCTGGAACATCTCCATCAGAAAAGCTCTTGGGTAACTAGGTGCACTTACCATATTTTGTAGTGAATGTTGTAATGTAATATTTTGAAATTAAATTTTTTTTTCTTAGCAGTAGGTCTCAACAGTGGGTTTAAAATATTTTTTAAGTCATATTGTAAATAGATGTGCTCTCATCCAGGCCTTATCCACTTAGTAGGCATAAGCAAAGTGGATTGAGCATATTTCCTATGGGTTCGAGGATGTTCAGAATGCCAAATGAGCTTTGGTTTTACCCTAAAGTCACTACCTGCTTTAGCTACTAACAAAAGTATCAGCCTGTCCTTTTTGAAGCTACGAAAACCATCAATTTCTCCTCTCAAGCTATAATCCAGAAGGCATCTTCATCCAGTATAAGATTAGTTTTTCTGCATTGAAAATTTGTTATTTAGTGTAGTTACCTCCATCAGTTAGGTCAGCTAGATCTTCAGGATAACTTGTTGCCACTTCTACATCAGTACTTGCTACCTCACTTCATGCTTTTACGTTATCAAAGTGCTTTCTTTTCTTAAATGTCACAAACCAACATCAGCTACCTTAAAACTTTCCTTTTGCATCTTCCTCACCTCTTCCAGCCTTCCGAGAATTGAAGAGAGTTAAGGCCCTGTTTCAGATTAGGCTTTGATTAAGGGAATGTTGTGGCTGATTGGGCCAACTATCTAGACCACTAAAACTTTCTCCATATCATAATATGGTAATTGTGCTTTCTTACCATTCATGGAATAGTACTTTTAATTTCCTTTAAGAACTTTGTGTTTCCATTCACAACTTATCTGTTTTGTACAAGAGGTCAATCTTTTGGCCTCTCTTGGTTTTTAACATGTCTTCCTCACTAAGCTTAATTATTTATAGTTTTTAATTTAAAGTATAAGACTTGCAAATCTTCCTTTCACTTGAAAACTTAAAGGCCATTGTAGGGTGATTAAGTGGCTTACGTTCAATATTGTTGAGTCTTAGGGAATAGGGACCCTAAGGGCAGGGGGAAAGCTGGTTGGTCTATCAGTCAGAACACACAATGCATTTATTAATTAAGTTTAGCGTCTTATATGGGTATGGTTCCTGGTTTTCCAAAACAATTGCAATAGTAACCTCACATCAAAGATCATTGACCACAGATCACCATAATAGATAAAACAGATTTTATAATAATAAAAAGCTTGAAATACTGTGAGAATTACCAAATTTGTCATAAAGACACAAAGTGACAATATGCTCTTGAAAAAAATCATGCTGATAGAATTATTCAAAGAGGGATTAGTTTCAAGATCTCCTGAAGATACTCAAATCTGCAGATACTCAAATCATTTATAGAGAAGGACATAGAATTTGCATATAATCTATAAGCATCCTCCCATATACTGGTTTAAATCCTCTCTAGATTACTTATAATACCTTTATAATATAAATGCTATGTAAATAGATGTTATACTACATTGTTTAGGTAATAATGACAAGAAGAAAGTGTATGCATGTTCAGCACAGAGACAATTCTTTTAAATACTTTTCCCCCATTGGTTGCATCTATTAGTGTGGAATCAATGCGTAGTGAGGGCCAATTTCATAACCTTTTAAAATCATTGAATAAAACAAACAAACAAAAAATTAGACAGAGGAAGTCCTACTTTAAAACAAACCACAACCAACTAAAGTAATTCCCATTTCAAAATTACTAGCATCATGAAATTCTTCAGAAACCAAGAGTTATAGCCCCAATTAAAAAAAAAAAAAAGTTTATCATGTTTTTTTTTTTTTTTTTTTTTTTTTTAGATACAGAGTATAAATTTATAAATATACCCGTGGCGTCACACTGCTCACAGCAACCTCCAGCTCTTGGGCTTAAGCGATTCTCTTGCCTCAGCCTCCCTAGTAGCTGCAGAGAAGTCATTCTTATGTCTAAAAAATGAATAAGTGCAAAATAACAAATACAAAAATTAGGAAAATTTTCACAGTATAGTCATTTTATAGATAGAGTGATATAGACTGTGATTTTATTTCTCTTCAGTGACTTACAAAGATAATCAAAATCTCAAATATTTGATTTATGTCTTGAAATATACATAGTTTATTTGTTGTTCACTTGTTACTAGAAACAAAGTTGAATGTCTAGGCCAGTGGTTCTCAACCTTCCTAATGCTGCAAACCTTTAATACAGTTGAAAGGGGTTCAACCCACAGGTTGAGAACCACTGGTCTAGGCAGATATTTTGAAGTAAGTTAAAATCTTGTTACCTACATTTCAGCAATATCTTTTTAAATTTAAATGATTTTAAAATTAAAGGTGGATTTAAAGTTATACATATATATTTTTCTTTTTGGAGACACAGCCTCACTTTGGCCCTCTTGGTAGATTGGCATCATTGCCTCTGTTTTTTTTTTTATTTTTAGTAGAGACAGGGTCTCACTTTTGCTCAGGCTGATCTTGAACCTGTGAGCTCGAATGATCCACCCACCTTGGCCTCCCTGAGTGCTAGGATTACAGGCATGAGCCACCACACTCAGCCAAAAGCTATCATTTTGCTTTCTTTTAAAAAGTGAGCTACGTTTATGTTTGTTGAAATGCCTTACCTGTGAAGGTCAGTAAGAATGGCCAGTGTAGCTGTGGCTTTTCTGAAGAGTTAAGTGTGGTTCATAGAATAATGTGTGTGGGTCTTGCGTGTCTGGTAGTGTATAATTCAACCCTTTTGTTTTATTTCCAGTTCAATGCAAAGCCAAGTTTCATGCCCCAAGTTTTCATGTTGATGTTCCCGTTCAGTTTGATGTTTATCTGAAGGCTGACTGTCCGCATCCCATTAGGTTTTCCAAACTCTGTGTGAGCTTTAATAATCAGGTAACAGTGCTGTCTGATGTATTTTTACCATGCACGTATCTTCCTGTAGTTTGCTTTAAACTGGATAGAACGAGTGTAATAACTGCTAACCTTTTCTTTTAGGAATACAACCAGTTCTGTGTAATAGAAGAAGCATCCAAAGCCAGTGAAGTTTTAGAAAATTTGACCCAAGGAAAAATGTGCTTAGTTCCTGGTAAAACAAGAAAATTATCATTTAAATTTGTTGCAAAAACTGAAGATGTAGGAAAGAAAATAGAGGTTGGTTATGAAATCTTAAATATTTTTAATTATAAAAATGATATATTTATATCAGAGTTTAAATAATAGAGAAGTTTATTAAATGAAAAAAGTCTTCTCCCTGGACCTACCAAGAGAAGCCATTCTTTTTTTACCTTTTTGAGACAGAGTTGCACTTGGTCACCCTGGATAGAATGCCGTGGCATCTTAGCTCACAGCAACCTCAAACCCTTGGGCTCAAGCAACCCTCCTACCTCAGCCTTCAAGCAGATGGGACTACAGGCACCCAGCACTATGCCCGGCAATTATTTAGAGAGGGCATATCATTCTACCTCAGGCTGGTTTCAAATTGATGAACTCAGACAATCCACCCACCTCATCTTCCCAGAGTGCTAGGATTATGGGTGTGAGCTACCATGCCTAGCCTGAGAAACCATTTTTAATATAGTATTTTGGTAGGTTTCCTTCCAGACATTTTTTTTTTTTTTTTTTTTTTACAGTGAAAAGTTATATATTTAGAATTGGCCAGGTGGATTTGGTTTAGATGATCCCAATTTTGTTTGCAACATCCAAAGCATCATAATCAGGAGCCAGTCGAACATATGCCTTCTCGCCATCCAGCCTGATCAGGGTGTTGACTTCACAGCCTATTTGATCTGGTGCTTGTTGG
>CAUYON010029624.1:0-15036 GCA_963573935.1 Arctocebus calabarensis
TGTAGTCCCAGCTACTAGGGAGGCTGAGGCAAGAGAATGGCTTAAGCCCAAGAGCTGGAGGTTGCTGTGAGCAGTGTGACGCCACGGCACTCTACCCAGGGCGATAAAGTGAGACTCTGTCTCTACAAAAAAAAAAAAAAATCACATACTTAACAGAAATTACAATATATAGTGTGATAATACTGTGATGAAGGACGGGGAAGCTTAACACAATCTTGGAGGATTCCGTCCTGGATGAAAGTGTTGGTGAGGAACCTCGTGTGATTTACAGCAAGCCAGATGTTTAGGAAGACACAGGAGGCCTGTCAATTTAATTTCCTCTGTTGAATAAAAGAAGATTTTCTATGATAAGTAAAGTAAAAACTGAACTGAAACCAGCTGAGGATCTCACCTTCCTAGGAAAATCCCCATGATCGTAGAGAAGACAGCCCACAGTGGGCTCGTCTCCAGGTGTCACAGCCCCTCACCTGCCTCTGCCTGCAGCATGCAGCACTAGAGGGGTTTTCTACTAGGAACAGGGAAGGGTCTGCCTGAGGTTTACTGATTTAGCCCTCACCCTAGGCACTTCTGAAATCGATTCGGCAATCATAACCGAGTCTTCAGTGCTCTCATCTCCCCAGCAACATAAATACCTGTGGGAATGAAGGGTTAGTCTAATTTACACACTGGTCTAAGAGCTTCTAAATTTTCAGTTACTTTTACCTTTCTAATTCACATTTGGCCCCCAGAAGAGAAAAAATAATTGCCCATTCAACATTGAACTCTGCACAGGTTCAATTATTACTGCTCCAATTTGCTTGCTTAGAGCCCAACAACAAAACAGAATTATTTTGGTGGACAAATTCCATCTCTTTGAAAGATCGTAACAGTGACATCAGTAAACTCTTTCTCATGATGGAACCACAAACAGAAGGACGCTTCTGATTTATACTATGTTTAAATCACAGCAAAGTAGCCATTCAATTCAATGGGAAAATAAAATAAATTTGCTAACTCAGTAATGCTCAGTTTACTATTAAAAAGAACCCAAAATGGGAATTACCCTGATTTCCACTTAATTTCATGTTCCTTTGGCCATCAGTGAATATGTTCTCTGCCTTCCATTCTTGTTAGACAGTAAACTTCTTTTTCTTTTTCTTCTTTGTGTGTGTGTGTATATGTGTGTGTGACAGTCTCACTCCATCACCCTTGGTATAGACTGCCACGGCATCACAGCTCACAGCAACCTCAAACGCCTGGACTCAAACTACCCTCCTGCTTCAGCCTCCCAAGTAGGTGAGACTTTAGGTACCTCAAGGTGCCTCAAGGCCCAGCTAGTTTTTCTATTTTAAGTAGCGATGGGGTCTCTTGCTCTTGCTCAGGCTGGTCTTGAACTCCTGAGCTCAAGCGATCCACCTGCCTCAGCCTCTAGACAGCTAGGATTATAGGAATGAGCCAGCGGGCCAGCCTAGACATTAAACTTCTTGAGAGAAAGGATGTTGTCTCACCTGTGTGTGTGTCCTACCTGACTTCTGCATGGCACTAGAAGAGGTTAGATGAGAAGCAGTTTCACAGAAGGATGGAAGGTATTAAGTCTGTTTTGTCAGACATGCTCAAATCCCGGCTCTGTCACAACCAGCTTATGACTTTGGGCAAATTACTTCATACCTTTAAGCCTCAGTTTTCATTCATAAAATAGACAGAATAGTAATGAGCCTGTAGGAATGGTAAGAGGATTGGCCTGTGATAGTATTTGGAGGTGAGTCAGTACCTAGCAAAGCAACAGCTCTCACTGTTGGGTAAAGCCTTTTTACCAGCCATAGACAGTCTGTGTTCAGTGATTCCCCAAGTCAACTGGGAAGCGTGTTACAAAAATACAGATTCCTGGACCTCTACCTCTAAACTATTGACTCTCCCTAGGTGAGTCTTACATAACCTACAACTGAGCACCACTGATCCTCTACAAACCACCAGGGTCAGGAAACTCAAATAACAATATGATCTGTTAAAAAAAATAAAAATAAAAAGCTAAAACACATAAAGGTTCAAATGAACTGAGAAGTTTAATGTAATTTAAGAATCTAGAGGGAAAGGAACTGGCAAACTAAAACATTATTCCTGCTGTTGTCATAAAATTCCAAAGTGAGCGCAGCCTCAACCGTGAGGCAGCTCAGTGAATACTAACTAAGAACAGAGCTGGCACCTCGAATGTCTTTCAAAGACAAATATTTATGTTTGACTTGAAGCTTCTCTTAAGTGGCTGACCATTGATTTAGCCAACTAGAGTTCTACACGGAAAATTCTTATCCTGTAAGAAGCAGCAGTGTTGTCTTAACCACCACCTAAGCTACATACCCCATCTCAACAGCTGTGTGTTTGTGGAACCGTCCATAAAATGGGCAGATTGGGCACGCTCTGAGAGCAGTCATCTGCTCTTGGCATCGAAGGAGAGAGAAACAAACCCCTTTTCAGTCTTGACTCTCAGCCATTTAAATCCTTTACAAAGAAAAGCCCATTTGGATGCAGTTGAAAAAGCTATTAAGATTCCAAGTACCTTACAGAAACACAAGTACCTTGCATTTGGGGAGCACTTTTCCTTTCAAGAAAAGTCTATACACAGAACAGACATTAACTCATGACTTCACAAGCAGACAACCAAAACCCGAGATAATCATACCCTGGTTGGATTTGAAGAAACCCAGACTGGGGCAGAGAACTTGCCATGGACTTCCAGAAGATCACGGCCTCAGTCCCCCTCACTTGGACCCACCCAAGCTCTTACTCCACTGCTGCCAAGTCCTTCCCTAGTTTTCAAGTTTGTTTTCTTCTAATCTCCTCTGATGAGGAGTTCACCGTTAGTTCAATCATTTTAAAACTCCAAAGTGTGAGTAAAACTCAGTGAGAACAATTTTTTTCAGAAATATATTGAAAGTGTAATTTGTACCTTCTGGCTGTCCCTGGATATCAAGTGTTCAAGTTAATGGGATTGAGGGACTTCTGCATTAGTGGAAATTATTTTAATCAGACAAGTAAATATAGGAGGGTTACTATTATCCTGTGAGATAGTTGGATGGTTCTGCTCCAGCCACATTAGCCTGGGCATGTGGAATATGGTTGGCAATGCTCAAATACTTAGTTCACCTTAGATTACACCAGTTTAAAATGCTTCACTTGCCTGGACTACGTTTCCTGCACCATGTCATTATTGATAGCCTGGGGAGATCAATAATTTAAATTAAATAGATAGAGACATTAAACAGAACGTAATTTGTAGCCAGGACCCGTTCCCATAGCCTCTTTAATTTCTCCCTCTTCTGAAATCCCACAGTATTTTATCTACTCTCTTAACACACTCGCTTTGCCCTACGATTGCTTCAGTTGCATCTTTTTTACTACAATTGTCACTTCCTGAGGCTGAGGATGAGGCTTTGCTGACCTCTACCATACTCACAGCATCAGGCCTTGCATTTAACACATAGTAGGCACTCAAGAAGCGGTTCCCTGAATGCACACATGACATGGTAGCTGCACTTTCTGTACATTTTCACACTTATTGCTATAAGATAGTGTGGTAGATTGTAAAGTGGGTGCAATCCATTCTTTATGTACCTATGTCTTTCTCCCTCTCCCCCATAAAGAGATGAGTGTACATCTCGACCACTGAATCTGCACCTGCTCTGGATAACATAATGTGCAACATCAGCTCCGCTCAGCCCAGATCGGAGAACCACCCAATCACTCGCTTGTGATAATAAAAAATAATAGCTTTTTACCTATGAGCTAAATAAATGTTTGCTATTTGGAGAGTTGTTTTGTTGTATGGAATTATTTGGGGTAATACATACCTGTTTACAGATGAACACACTAAGGCCCACTGAGGTCGGGAGCTCGTCTAACGCCACAAGTGACACAGACAGGGTTTGAAGTCCAGTCTCTGTGATTCCAAAGCCCATAACCTTTCCAATAAATGAATTAATCAGACTTAGAATATCCTCATGCCTTCAGAAATGAGCTTCGGAATCTGAAGGCAAAAGACAAAGAGAGAGAGGACCTTCCCTTCATCGCAGCCAAGCACCTCCTGGGCTCCCCAGTCTGACAGGCCCCGTGGGGATGGCTCACATGATCAAACTTAGGGGAGGCTCCAGCTCCATCCATGTAAATATGAAAGACAGCCTCCCTATTCTTTTGAGGTTTTTGTGTATGGGGACAATGAAAGGCTTACATTTCTTCATCAGGAAACAAATCTACTCAAGTCTAACTGGTATGTTTTTCTTTCTCCTCCCTTTTTTCTATGCTGTCACATCTCGTTGTGCTACCCCAGATATTCACTGCATTTGTTTCCGTTTTTCAGAAATATTCCTTTCTGACAACAAGATATTAAAAACCTAATTTCATAAGCAGATATAAAAAAGGAGCAACGCGAAGACCTTTCCTAAAATGAAATCTAAAAGTAGCCAATTGGGCCCAAAAGCCTTTTAGAAGCATTGTGACTAAGAAAGACCAGGTCAAATATGAATAATTTACTGAATAAAATTGCATAAAAAAAATCTCTTAAAACTTTACATTTTGCTGTCCTATGAATATTTTAAAGTGTCAGATGCAGCTAAACACCAAAATGGTATGTTTTTATTTTAGAAACATGTCTTTCTCGTTGTTGAATTGAGAATTTTAGAAGAAGAAACTACCATGTTTCTAAACAACATATAATTTATTTGTAAATGTCACACACACACAAAAACAAACAAAAAAAAAACATGAATTTCATCAGTTCAGGAATCTCTTTCCAGTCCTTTTTTCACCCTAAGCACTGATACAGGCGCCAATCAGATATTCAGAGAAACATGTCACAGAAGATGTGACAATTTTGATAAATGATGATAAATTGTGATGCAGAATAGCAGTTTGTAAGCTGCTGTGTTTAAAAACATATCCTTTAATATTAAATTTTTGCCAAGTATCATTTTGGAGACATATTTTATATAAATCCCTTAACAAGATTGGTACTTTATTAAAACTTCAAATAAAATGTAGTTAGTTTTAAATGAAATCATAGTTTTACTTTAAATAAGAGAACATTCTGTAACGAATCAGTTCCTCAATTTTTTTTCAAATATAGCTGCCATCTGATTCAAATTCCATCCTTAAGTATATATACCCAAGAAAAATAAAATCAGATGGTCATACAAAAACTTGTACATGAATTTCATAGCACCATTATTTATACAGCCAAAATGTAGAAACCCAAATGTCCAGGAACTACAGAACAAACACAAAATACAGTATATCCATACAAAGCAGTATTATTCAGGAATAAAACAGGGACATGTGATATAATTTGGATGAATCTTGAGAACATTCTAAGTCGAAGAAGCCAGTTACAAAAGGCCATATAATACATAACTCTGTTAATATGTTATGTCCAGAATGAGCAAATTCAAAGAGATAAAAAGCAGGTAACTGCTTGCTGAGGATTGGAGGTAGATGAGATAATGGATATGGGGTTTCTTTTTGGGATGAAAATGTTCTGAACTTGCTCATAGTAATGGTTGCACAGACAGCTCTGTGAATATACAAAACCACTGAATTGAACACTTTATGTGGGTGGACGGTATGGTATGTGAGTTATCTCTCAATAAAGCTATTAGAAATGCCAGTGTAAAAGGCCAGCTATGTTGCAGCTATTTATAATGTGTAATCTTTTGCAAAGTATAAATCCCTAATTACCAAAATATGCTTATTACTGTCCCCAAATGTCATTTCTTTTCCTTTTATAAAAACATCTGCCTATCCCACTATAAATACTGCAAGTATTGAAATGAAGAAAATGTTTCTAAAATTAAATGGTGCTTTCAAAATGGGTGTCTCCTTAACATAGTTAATTTTGATGATTTGCATGTGAATTATCCAAACTGTCCATTAGCCATGGTTAAATGTGACAGTCGGAAACTGTCCCTTGTCCACTACACAAAAACACATTAACAGACCATTTCCCCTGCCAGCCGAAGCAGCATGCACTAAATTTTTAATGTTAGCTTGAATTGTGTAAAGTAAAACCAAGGAGACAAATGTGTAAGAATAAACAAGCATATGAAGTCTCTTAATTTTAAAGTGAAAACTATTTTAGCAATTCATCTAGCTCATGGCTACCAAAACCTCAGTATTTTAGAAGCAACTCTCAGGATCTTGTGATATTCTCTTATGAGCTTTATTATTTTGACTTACTATTTTTTTTTACACCAAGTTCATTCTTTTTTTTAAACTTAGTCATATACAACATAATACCACCAGTGAGCTTCTAGATCTAGTAAGCTATTTTTCCATTTTTCCAAACTTTTAAAATAAATGCATAGTTAGTGAAACTTAAAATGCCCTTATTTATGTCTCCTAAAACCATCTTGCTATGATAATATACATAACACACACTGGGAAAAACGATCTAGTTTTATCCACTAATTAAGGCCGAACGCAATAATGGTTCTCAAACGCCCATCAGAATCACTTGGAAAGTTTATTAAAAACACACATTGCTGGGTCTTTGTCTTATATGTTTCTTCTGCTATAACAAAATACCTGAGACTGAGTAACTTATAAAAATGGAAATGTATTTCTTGCAGTTCTGGAGGCTGGGAAGTCCAAGATTGAGGTGTCGGCAGAATTGGTTTGGGGATTAACTAGCAACACAAATTTTTTTTTTTATAATAAGAAAAAGAATTTTATTGACAGAATTTGTTTATTTTTTTTAATTGAATCATAGCTGTGTACATTAGTTCAATCATGGGGTACAGTGTGCGGGCTTCACATGAAATCTGAGATATTTTTATCAACCTGATTAACATTCATGAGATTTTCTCGTTTACTATATGAAAACATTTTTGATCCGTATTTAGAAGTTTTCTCCTGACCCTTAGAATATGTACCACACATGTGATCTCACCCTTTGTCCCATCTCTCGACACCCTCTCCTTCCCTTTCCCTCCCTCTCCCCTTTCTCCGTCTTCCTGTGCAATAAATGGGTTGTAGCCTTCACTTGAACAATAAAGAATTTGTCTCATATTAGGGGTGTATACATTGGATACTTTTTCTTCCATTCTACATGTGTTTATCCAGTTCTTCCAGCACCATTTTTTGAAAAGGGTTTGTTTTCCCCACTGTATGCTTTTGGTTGGTTTATCAAAGATCAGATGGAAAGTAGAGACTGGTTTCATCTCTTGGTTTCCTTTCTGTTCCATATGTCTCTATTTTTGTGCCAATAACATAATGTTTTTATTACTGTAGTGTGTAATATAACCTGAAGTCTGGTTGGATGATGCCCCCAGCTTTGTTTTTGTTACTGAGAATAGCCTTTGCTATACTGGGCATTTCTGGTTCCATACAAAATAAAGTACTATTTTTTCCAGTTCTTCAAAATATGATGTTGGTATTTTAATAGGGATTGCATTGAATCTGTAGATTGCTTTGGATAGAATAAACATTTTGTCAATGTTGATCCTTCTCAGCCAAGACCATGGTATGTTCCTCCATTTGTTAATATCTTCAGCTATTTCTTTTCTTAGAGTTTCATAATTCCCTTTGTAAAGATTTTTTTTACCTCTTTTGTTAGTATACACCTCTAAGTATTTCATTTTCTTTCAAGCTACTATGAAGGGAATTCCATCCTTGATTTGCTTCTCAACTTGGTTGTTATTGGCATATACAAAGCCTACTGATTTGTGTACACTGATTTTTATACCCTGAGACATTACTGTATTTTCTTATCATTTCCAGGAGTTTTGTGGTTGAGTCTCTTGGAATTTTCTAATTTTTAAGTGAAAGCCTACTCTATTTAAAAAACTGGAAAGTTCAGGAAAATGACATATGCACTGAAGATTTTAACTTTAAAGTTATATGTTAGAAAATAAGAAATACTGAAAATAAAGCATTAGAGTCAAAACAATTAAATTAAAATTAGAAAGTAGAAAAAATATCAAAAGAATATTTTTTAAAAAACAAAGAAAATAAGACTCCTCAACAAAACCAAAAATTATATTTTCCAAATAGCTAATAAAATAGAAACTTCTGAGAATACTGCTCATGAAATAAAAATAAAAGGAAAAAGGACAACACTAGAATCCACACAGATATGTAAAATTGCACATAATACTGATTTTTCTCTTAGGAAATCAATCAGAAAGGAAGGGAGAGAAGAGGAGTGGCAAAATCCACCTAAAAGGTAAAATGAATACTATTTGGGTGATGGGCATACCTATAGCCAGGACGCAATCATTACAAAACCAATCCATGTAACCTTAAACTTCTGTATTCTCTTACATTTTTAAATATAAAAAAATATTAGATATGATATGCAAGTTTTGTAAAATTATCATTGGATACACCAACTTTCAACATAGCTATTCTTTGAAGGGAGGAATGGAGTGTCATGCTAGAAGGAACCACCACTGCAAATGCAATGGTTTCTTTCATAAAACAAACAAGAAAACTATTAACACTTGTCCACTTCCAGTTGTGGGCAAGTGGATGTTCATCACTTTGTTCTATTAGTTTCAGATTATTTTCTTTGGAAAAAAAAAAAAACTGTTGTTAGCTAAATTCTAAATTTGTCTTTTGAAAACTTTACCCAGAGAATATTTTTAAAATTATTTCTAACCTGAGGCAGAAATGTGAATTCAAATACTTCATCTGTTGTAGGGCACAGAAATCTGCATTTTTAATAAATACTGCTAGTACTTTTATTGGTCACAAAGATCACATTTTGGTAACCTCTAGGGTATTTGAAAGCAATAGATACTGATATATTTGATTCCCTCTTCTCCCAATTAGCAGAAACACAATTTTTAAAGATATTTAAACTATACTCTCAAATATTTGCATCCCCAAAATGGGATATTCACAGGCATCTCACAAAATTAAGTGGATGAATTATTTGCAATACCAGTCAAATGTAAAGCATTATTGCTGCTGATGATATTGCCTTACATATGAGTATATTCAAATGGAATTATAGTGTACTTCAAAACACAAATTCAAATGGTAGGATTACACCTATGAAGCATGTTGCAATAGTACAAGTCAAAACTATCAAGTATAGAACATAAACGTCTTAGCATAATAGTTAAGTAAATGATGTGAAAGCTATGTTAATTAGTTTGATGTAAGCATTCCAAATTGTTTTAAAAAATCAACACATTGTACTCCACAAATGCATAAATGTATTCATGATCTATGTGTATATGATTTAATAAAAGGAAAAAATACACAAATTCAATTTACTCGCTGCTTAAGGATTCCTCTTCCTTGGTGATCCATTTTTTACACTGATTCCATGCCAAGGCTATTATGGTTGTTATAAGGAGAATAGGAAGAAAAATGTAGAAACCTAGGATCCAGTTCTTTTCAGTGCTCCTAGAGGACTTTTCCTTGAATAAACCTAAAAATAATAATACATTTTAAAATCAAAAAATTAAACATCATACTTTTACTTTCCAGTTGCAATAAATTAAAGTATCTTATTTTTTATTGTTATTCAGATAATATGGAAAAATAATTATGAAATGATAATCCTTGGGAATATATCTACAACTTTTCCTTTCACAGCTTGGAAAGCAAGTACTAAAAAGTTCAAAAGTAGTTTGTATTTTATAGCAAATACAGAAAAACCTCACCATAACACTATAAGTGGGAACAAAAAAGTTCAGTGATATATAATATGAGATTGTGTAATGGCAAGGTTACTTAAATTGCATTGTTATTTTATCAAAGAATTTCACTGTATATGTATAAATTCTATTTTTCCTTAGTAGACTGATGGCTTTTGAAATTAGGATTCCATGTTAATTATTCCAATACTGCTTAAAGCACACTTGCATAAAAAATCAGGGGACTTGAGTCCTAATTCTAATTACCACTTGTTAGCACTGGGAATTTAGACATAAATATATTCCTTAAATTCTATAAGGAGAACAACTTTTTTTGCTCACTGTTCATCCTAGTAACTAAAACAACAACTGGCATATATTGAGAGTTCAATAAATATTTGCTAACTCACTCAATGAGTGAATGAATGACAGAAACTAAAGTCATCATTAACCAATAGAACATTGTGCCAGCATCCCTCTGTCATCACTTAATCATCAATTTATAGACAGTTTTCCTCATTTAACCTATTAACTCCTTCAGAGTAAAATATTGTCTTCTATTTCATTTCTTCTGTACCAGAAACATAGCAACAGTACTAGACACAGAGTAAATCTTGTTTGTTAAAGATGAGATCTAAAGGAAAAAGTTAAAGTTATCATTTAAAAGAATTTTTTAAATATTACATTCCAATAATGCCATTTTAATATTAGATAACAGCATAAAATTAAGAAGTCATATTTTATTTTTTTATTACCTTTCATTACAAATACAGTAGAACTTCCATAATTGACCACCTCCCTACATTGACCATCTCCTTAAGTTAACTTAATTTTTATAGGCAAGACGTGCACAACATATACTCAATAGAGTACTGACCTCTATCTATTTACCACCTCTTTAAGTTGCATCTTGACCATTTGGACTAAGACACTCAATAATAATTTACCCTGTATAACTTGGACAGTTGAGTCCACTCTACAATAAAGAGTAACAATTATGGGCTTTGTCCTTTACTTGTATTATTTTTTTTTCTTTAGCTAATTCTTTTTTCATGTGTTATTATTACCATGTATAGATTAGGCCTGACATGCTATTGTTTAGCATGTGTTGTGGAATATTTTTCTCAATGTGAAGGACTGGTCTAAATTGTAAGTACATCTTACAGGTACTGAAAAATTTTATAGTTAATCAAGACATGCTAACCCAAAGGAAAAACTCAAAGAGGTGACATTGAAGGAAAATGTTAAGCTTCCAGAATTTATATTTCCTGGAAAGCAGCAGGCAAAGAAAGATGGTGGAACATTTTGATGTTAGCAAGACCACAGTTGGCAAGATCAAAAAACATAAACATGAGTACTTGGAGAGACATGGTAAAGAAAACAGAGACCTACAGTGGAAAAGAAGGAAAACTTCCTGCCATGAAGTCAATGAAGCCACATTAAGCTGGTTAACACTTGAGTCTCCAGACCAATGATCCAAGAAGTTGCTAAAAAAATTCGCGCAGGAATTTGGAGTGTCAGATGTCCAAGAATCAAGTGGTTGGTTCAAGAAATTAAAATTGTGTCACAAAATCTTCCAGAAAGTCTTATGTGGGGAATCCAATGAAGTTCTAGTATAATTTGGGAAAGAGTTCATCGAAAAGTTTGCAGATACTACCAGAGGCTTCAAAGGTGATGACATTTTTAGTGCTGAGAAGTGCATCCTCTTTTTCAAGGTATTGCCTGACAGGACCCTCAGCATGAACGGTGAAAAAATGTAATAATGGAAAATTTTCCAAAAGTTGTTTCGCAATTCTGCTTTACCCTAGCTCAACCAAAGAAAAACTAAAGCAGTTGGCAATTAGTAAGTTGACAAAACCATGTGCACTCAAGAAACCAAAGCCTGAAGACCTCCTAGTCTCTTGGAGATCTAACAAATGTGCATAGTTGAATGCTAGTTGAGAAGCGAGTAAGTGGTATCAACTGATAAATGAAGAAAAACTGATCTATTCTATTTATAGTAGACAACTGTCCTGACCATCCACAAATGAATCATCTGACATAGGTAACACCAACATTTCTGCCTATAAAAATGACCTCAGAAATCGAAGTCTTGAGGAAGGAATCATCAAAACATTTCAAATGCACTACCAAGCCAAGCTTCTGCAGTGGATCATTACTAAAACACAAACCTGTGTCCACTGGTGGGAGGCAACTTCATCCACTGCATCAGTTAACACTCTGAATGCTGTCCTTTGGATTAGTTCTACTTGGAATAAAGTTCAACCAGAAATGACACAGAAGTGTTTCAAGGAAGTTATATTTGTCAAAATCTAAGAGCATGATGTTTTGGATTCATCAGACAATCCATCTTCCATGACAGAATTTGAAGTAGTAGATTTTGAAGGTTTTGCTGCATTGGATGGTGAGGTGGCAAACTGTAATTATCCTGATGCAGAAGCTATTTTCCAAGGAATAAGTGAATATTCACCAAAGTACAGGCCAGGGTAAAAGTGTGTGAAGCAGCTAATTATCTGACCAAAGCAAGTGAGGAAGAGGATATCAGGCATCTGATAATGTACTTGACATCATTTGCTGTGGAAAAATGCCCAGAAATGCTGAATGGTTTAGCCAGTGTTGAGAGTGCTTTCTCCATTTATATTGGTAATAAGAATAAGAAACTGACCAAGACTGACTCTTTTTTTAGAAAAAATGATTAACCCATTTTTTCAAACAAACAGTAAATGTACTGATTTTGTATGATACTGTATGTATGATTTTACTGTTTTGATTATGATTAGTTCATATGATATACTCTAATAAAAGTTGGACAACAAAGTAAAGTGCATGTATATATCAGTACAGTAGGCCTACTTCTTTATGTTGACCCTTTCCTATGTTGACCAGTTTGTTACAGTTCTATGAATAGTCAACATAAAGAGGTTCTACTGTATTAGTTTCTTTTTAAGTGGCAAAATCTAACTTTTAGTGAAGATAAACAATTTGAGAATTTTATTGAATTGATTTCCAAAGAGACATCTAAAGAAGACAGATGAATAGCTAACAAACTTATGAAAAAATGCTCAGCATCCCTAATTATTAGAGAAATGCAAATGAAAACCACCCTAAGATATCATCTAACCCCAGTGAGAATGGCCCAGATAACAAATTCTCAAAAACTGCAGATGCTGGAATGGATGTGGAGAGAAGGGAACACTTTTACATTGCTGGTAGGACAGCAAACTAGTACAGTCTTTTTTGGAAGGAAGTATGAAGAATGCTCAAAGAACTCAAGTTAGACTTCTCATTTGATCCTGCAATCCCATTATGAGCATCTACTCAGAAGAAAAAAAATCCCTTTACCACATAGAAACTTATTCTGGACTGTTTTTTGCAGCTCAATTTACAAAATATGGAAACAACCTAAATGCCCACCAACCCAGGAATGGATTAACAAGCTGTGATATATGTATACCATGGAATACTATTCAGCCACTAAAAAAGATGGAGACTTTACATCTTTTGTATTAACTGA
The DNA here is from genome assembly GCA_963573935.1 of Arctocebus calabarensis. Classification (NCBI taxonomy): domain Eukaryota; kingdom Metazoa; phylum Chordata; class Mammalia; order Primates; family Lorisidae; genus Arctocebus; species Arctocebus calabarensis. The sequence goes on from CAUYON010029624.1 coordinate 13,126, forward strand.
ATGGATGTGGAACACATTATTATTAGTAAATCATCACAAAAAATGGAGAAACAAGAATCCTATATACTCAATTCTGATATGAGGACAATTAAGGTCTCAGTTCATGTAGGGGGGGGTGAGGGATGGGGAGAGCTAACAAAGGAAAAGAGGGTAGGGGTGGGAGAACAAGGGATGTGGTACACCTTTTGGGGAAGAACACAATTATAAGGGAGTCCTTATTTAACAAAAACAATCAGTGTTACCTTGTTCTGCGTACCCTCTATGAATCCCCAACAATTTAAAAGAAAGAGAGAGAGAGAGAGAGGCAGATACTTGCCTTCTTCCTCTGGAATCTTCCTAGAAGATTCTGTGGCTTCTTCTGCTGCACAATTTGGAGGACGGTAGCCTGTTTCACAATGGCATGCCCCTTTGGAATTGCACACCTAGGATCATTTTTTTAAAATAAATGAGTATTTTAAGTATCTTCTTATAGAGATGAGATCATGCTTTCTTTCTTAATCATATCCTAGGTGTAACTTCGTTTATTTAGAGAAAGAAGCTCACTTATCAAATGCTTAGTTTTTAGACTGAAATGCACCAAAATAATAGCAAAAAGGAGTTATAAAGTGAAGCTCACAACATTTGCATCAAGAAAATTTAACACTTTCAAGTGTTCACCTACACTTTCAAAAACACATAGTTAACTTCTAATAAAAATGTGACCCTTCCACTGGTGTGCTGCAGCCAAGTAGTACCAACTCCCAGAGCTAATTCTGTGCATCTATTTCCACCTTCACATTCAGTGACTTCATGTTGGTGGTTTGAAGTATTTGCCCTACTGCTGAGGATTTGACCCCCCACCCCAGGCTAGTTGCTGAGCATTTTCTACCTTAACAGTGCTCTTAAGAAGGATGGGTTTCAATTGGTTCATCTTTGATAATGGAAAAACCAAACTCTAAAATATTTCAAAGATGTTTACTTGAGCCAATATGGGTAACCCTTGCCTGGAAAAAACAGAAACCAAAAGGTTTGAATAAGTGGTTCCAAGGCAGTTAGATGGTAACTTCATTTTATACATTGTTGGAAAGCCAAAGTGGCAGGCAAAGTCATAAATCAATAGCTGGAGGTTAAACATTGATTTGGCCTATAAAGGTGAAATATCTTAAAGTAGAAATTTATAGGGCATAGGTAAATATGGAGATTCTTTAATTTTGAATTGGTTAAAAGGCTAAGGTTTTATCTACAAACTTGGAATTAGCAGAAAGGAATGTTAAGATGAGGAAATCTGGTAATCACCACTAAAAGTCACACTATGTCAAATGTCACATTACAGGAGAAATCCACAATATACTGAGTCAAATTGACCTATTCAGTAAAATTGATGGTCTGCAAATGTGACTTAACCTTTACCTGGCATGGTCTTAGGTGTTGTTTATTATTTGGTGTCTTACTATTACAAGTCTGTTTTATTGGTCAGTTTTGTCTAAACTGAAAACTGGAGGGTATATAATGATGCATGTCTGTCTTGTCCTACCATGGCCAAGATATCATATTTTAAGTTTTCTTGGGGCTCCCCTGGTATAAGAGGAGATATGTTAAAACATTTGGGGGCTTAGAATTTTATTTTAGTTTACAATTTGACTTTTAAGCAAAAGGTTTTGTATTCCAAGGGGGCATCAGATACTTAGGTGGCACAACATTGGGAAATGATGCTGTGGTATTTTTTCAGTGCTGAAAGAAAAAAAATCACCAATCTAGAGTTTGGAATTATGTGAAATTATTTTCCAATGGTTGTGGGGTTAGAAATCCCCACATGTATGTCTCATGTACTTCTCATTTGAGTAAGCCACTAATGGGTTAAACTGGCTTTTGCCTTCACAGAAAAAGCAATAGATTTGGGCAACCCTGAGGCAAACACAAAGACTGTTTTCA
>CAUYON010029628.1:0-27408 GCA_963573935.1 Arctocebus calabarensis
TTAGATTTTCATATTTCAGAGAGTAAAGTTTCTTGTAATATTCGTAAGGATTTTTTGAATTTCTGAGGGGTCTGTTGTTATTTCGTCTTTACCATTTCTGATTGATGAAATTAGAGATTTTACTCTTTTTTTCCTGATTAGGTTAGCCAAAGGTTTATCTATTTTATTGGCCTTTTCAAAGAACCAACTTTTTGATTTATTGATCTGTTGTACAATTCTTTTGTTTTCAATTTCATTTAAATCTGTCCTGATTGTAGTTATTTGTTTTCTTCTGCTGGGTTTGAGGTTGGAATTTCTTCCTTTTCTAGTTGTTTGAGGTGTCCCATTAATTGGTTAACTTCCCCTCTTTCCGTTCTCTTGTGGAAGGCTTGCAGTACTATAAGTTTTCCTCTTAAGACTGCCTTTGCAGAAGTTCTGATATTTCGTATCTTCATTGTCATTTTGTTCCAAAAAAATTTGTGATTTTCTTCTTAATCTCATCTATGACCCATCTATTGTTCAGCATAAGTTTATTTAGCTTCCATGTTTTTGTTTCAGTATGCAGATTCCTGTTATTGTTGAGTTCAACTTTCATTCCATGGTGGTCCAAGAAAATGCAAAGAATAATTTCTATTCTTTTAAATTTGCTGAGGTTAGAGTTGTGACCTAAGATGTGATCAATTTTGGAGTATGTTCCATGGGCTGATGAGAAGAATGTGTATTCAATTTTATTAGGATGAAATGTTCTGTAGATGTCTGTTAAAGCCACATGTTTAATGGTTAAGTGTAAATGTAAAATTTCTTTACTTAGCTTCTTTTTGGAGGATCTATCCAAGACTGTTAAAGGAGCATTAAAATCTCCAACTGCTATGGAGCTGGAGGAAATCAAATTACTCATGTATACTAGAGCTTTTCTTCTAAATTGAGGTGCATTCTGGTTCAGTGTATAAATATTAATAATTGAAATCTCACCATATTGGGTATTACCTTTCACAAATATGAAATGACTGTCCTTATCCTTCCTTATTTTGGTTGGTTTAAAGCCCATTGTATCTACAAATAAGATTGTAACACCTACTTTTTTTCTGTTTTCCATTTGCCTGGAATATAGATGACCATCCCTTCACCTTCAGTCTATATTTATCTTTTAAGGTAAGATGAGATTCAAGTATTCAGCAGATATCTGGCCTGAGTTTTTGTATCCAGTCAGCCAACCTATGCCTCTTTAGAGGACAATTTAAACCATTCACATGGATTGAAAATATTGATAAACCTTTAGAAAGTCTAGTGGACATTTTTAATCCTTTTGTCACTGTGGAAGTTGGAGATTGGTAAGAACTTTCTGGGTGAGAAAACCTTTATGGTGGAGGATTATGCTGGTAATTATGGAGGATAGGTCTTAGAATATCCTGGAGAGCTGGTTTAGTTATAGCAAATTTCTTCAACCTGTGGATGTCATTAAATTATTTAATTTCTCCATCATAAATGAAACTCAGTTTAGCTGGATCCAGGATCCTGAGTTGAAAGTTATTTTGTTTTTAGGAGATTAAAAGTTGATGACCATTCTCTTCTAGCTTGAAAGGTTTGATCAGAGAGATTTGCAGTTATTCTAATGTTCTTCTCCTTGTAGTTTATAGATTTCTTGCCTCTGATTGCTTTCAAAATTTTCTCCTTCATATTTACTTTAGTGACATTAATTATGATGTGCCTAGGGAATGTCTTATTCGGGTTGAGTCATACTGGGGTTCTGAAACTGTCTGCTATCTGAATTTGAGAATCTCTTGGCATGTCTGTAACTTGTGATGCCACTTCATCATTTCCAGGTATCCATATAAGGCAAATATTGGTTTTCTTCGAGTTATCCCAGAGCTCTCTGAGAGAATGATCATTTTTGCCTCCCATTTTTCTTCCTCTTTGTAGGTTTTAGAGCATTCCAAAGCTTTGTCTTTGATGTCAGAAATCCTTTCTTCTGCTTGCTCCATTCTGTTGCTGAGGGATTCTACTGTGTTTCTCAGATCTTTAAGGGCTGCAACTTCTTGTGTCAATGTGTCAAAATCTTTGCTCATTTGTTCTTTGAATCCCTTGACTTCTTGTGACAATTTTTAAATGCTCCTGAATTTCTAATTCCAACTTTTCATCTATTTTATTGATCTTGCTTGCAATCCAAATTCTGAATTCCATTTCTGACATCTCAGCCATCTGTTTATGCAGAGAATCATCATTTGTGTCTGCCAAATTGTTCCTTTGAGGGTTTGATCTACTCTGGCTGTTCATGTTTCCAGAACTTTACCGCTGATTCCACCCCATGATTATTTTGCACTGTTTGTCTGGATGAGTAGATAAGGATAAGTTGGATTGGGGGTTCTAGGAGTAGTGATAGATCAGTCGTTTGCCTGAAAGCTGGGACTAGTGTTTTTACCTTTTCTCCTAGAGTTTTGCCAGGGACCCGTACATTGCTCCTGGTCCCCCAGCTGTTCTGTCTTACTCTAGAGAGTTAGTTACTCTGTGTAGAAGTCTGAGCTGTGAAGAGATACCAGCAGTTAGGTCACTGCGCCCTCCACAGGCAACAATTGGAAAATGAGTCAAACCTTCCCACTACTACACACCCAGGTTACCACTTTGGAAAGTCCTCGGGTCATTGGACCTGTTGAAGAGGTCCCAGTCAATTGTCCCTTCCAGCACTGGCCTCAAATAAAAGATTTGAAAAGTCTCTGGCAACTAGATAGCAGGAATCTGGTGGCAGCTCTAGTATAACTTGCTCTGGCACTCTGTGAGCTCAGGAGCACCCCCCCCAAGCAAGTAAATTAGTCTGGGAAGGTTTTTCCTCCTTCCCCATCTTGTCCCTCTGTCACACCCTGTCTCTGGTAACCCTGCAGAACTGTGATCCAGTTCCCTCTGATGAGCAGATGCTCCAGAAGGTTATACCTGCCTTGGTAACAGTGGGGTCTGTGGCTCCTCAGCCAGTCTGCCATACTTTGTCACTGTTTGGCAGGGGGAGGTGAGGCCTGGCAACCTGGATACTTGATAGGGTCTGGGGTGATTCACTCTGTTTCAACCCTGCCCCTCATTGATGTTCCTCATAGAACATAACAAGTTCACAGAAATTTTCCACAGTGGATCAGATGTTGGGCTGCAAATAGGTCTGAATCAGTCTGTGAGTTCCAGCCGTCTGTCTCAGCTTTGATCCCATGAGGGCCAGATGCATCTGAAGCTGAGTAAAGCAGTCTCCACTCTGGGAATTGTTTTTCTCAGCACATTTATTCTAATCCCTGTGCCCTGCCTCAGCTGGTGTCTCCTCAGGCATACCCTTCACTCACAGGGCCTGCGCCTCTGCTGCAGGAATGCTCTGTTGGTGTCTACCACTGGAGAAGCTTCCCAGCTTCTCCTGGCCACCCAGAGAGACTGGGAGTGTCTCCTCAAAACATCCCCAGTGGTGCGAGCCCCACTGCCATTTTTTCCACCACTTCAGCTGCTGCTCCTTGCCTCAGGAAATCACCTCTCCAGCTTGGCCTCCTCTCAGCTCACTTTCCTCTTACCACTCTCGAGCCAGAATATCAGCACAGATCAGCAAAAGTCCATGCCCCATCCACAACTCTCAAGAAAATGTCCAAGAAACTGGACTCTGTGCAGGACAGACCACCAGACCTTGGGGTGAGAGTGGAGGGGAGTGCCATGAGTTCAAACTTGCAGGTAGAGAATATATACAGTTTTGTACAGTTTTATGCCTGGCAGGAGAGTGCCATGACACCCTAGTAGGGGAAGGAGGTCCAGTTTTTAGAGGTTTCTCCTGTGGAGTAGAGTGGGAGGACATCTGAATTCTATTCTCTTGTTTGTACAGAGATATGGAGTATACTGCAAGCTGTTCTCATAGGGCAGGGGACTCCCATCTGCTTGGCGATGTGTTCTGTACCTTTTGTTTGCATCCTTGGAGTCGCAGGTCACCCCAGCAGGGTTTATGTGCATTCTTCGGCCTTCTCTTTTGGCTCAGATCCAGACCATCAGCTTTCTTGCTAAATTTCTGTCTTTTAACAATCCTTCTGGATGGGAGCCTCTGCGGAAAGCTGGCTACAGACCGTCATCTTGGCTCCTCCCTAGATGGGACACTTATTAAATTAATAGAGGCCGTCTACAGCAAACCCACAGTCAATATCGTACTGAATGAAATTAAATTGAAATCATTTCCACTTAGATCAGGAACCAGGCAAGGTTGTCCTTTGTCTCCATTGGTCTTTAACACTGTAATGGAAGTTTTAGCCAATGCAATTAGGGAAGAAAAGGCGATCAAGGGTATCCACATAGTGTCTGAAGAAATTAAACTTTCACTCTTCACAGATGATATGATTGTATGTCTGGAAAATCCCAGGAATTCTACTACAAACGTTTAAAAGTTATCAAGGAATATAGCAATGTTTCAGGCTACAAAATCATCACCCATAAATCTGTAGCCATTATATATACCAACAATAGCCAAGCTGAAAAAACAGTCAAGGACTATATTCAATTAAAAGAAGTGCCAAAGAAGACAAAATATTTCGGAGTTTACCTGAAAAAGGATGTGAAAGTTCTCTATATAGAGAACTATGAAACTCTTTGGAAAGAAATAGCTGAAGACGTTAACAAATGGAAAAACATACCATGCTCATGGCTGGGAAGAATCAACACTGTTAAAATGTCCATACTACCCAAAGCAATATATAATTTTAATGAAATTCCTATTAAAGCTCCATTGTCATATTTTAAAGATATTGAAAAAATAATACTTTGTTTTATAAGGAATCAGAAAAAAACTGGAATAGCCAAGACATTACTCAGAAACAAAAACAAAGCAGGAGGAATCATGCTACCAGACCTGAGACTGTACTTTAAATCAATAGTGATCAAAACAGCATGGTACTGGCACAAAAACAGAGAGGTAGATGTATGGAACAGAATAGAGAACAAAGAGATGAATTCAGCTACTTACCGTTATTTGATCTTTGACAAGCCATTTAAAAACATTCAGTGGGGAAAAGATTCCCTATTTAAAAAATGGTGCTGGGTGAACTGGCTGGTGACCTGTAGAAGACTGAAACTGTACCCACACCTTTTACCTTTAACTAAGATAAACTCTCACTAGATTAAAGATTTAAACTTAAGTCATGAAACTTAAAAATACTACAAGAAAGTGCAGGGAAAACTCTTGAAGGAATTGGCCTAGGCTAATATATTTTTTTTATGAGGAGGGTCCCCTGGGCAATTGAAGCAGTATCAAAAATACACTACTGGGACATGATCAAACTAAAAAGCTTTTGCACAGCCAAAAGCTTAGTAAGTATAGCAAGCAGACAGCCCTCAGAATGGGAGAAGATATTTGCAGATTATGCTTTCAACAAAGGTTTAATAACCAGAATCCACAGAGAACTCAAACGTGTTAGCAAGAAAAGAACACGTGATCCCATCTCAGGGTGGGAAAAGGGCTTGAAGAGAAACTTCTCTAAAGAAGACAGGCACATGGCCTGCAGACACATGAAAAAATGCTCACCATCCTTAATCATGAGAGAAATGCAAATCAAAACCACTTTGAGTTATCACCTAACTCCAGTAAGTTTAGCCCACATAACAAAATCATTAAACCAGAGCTCTTGGCATGAACGTGGAAAAAAGGGAACACTTCTGTGCTTCTGGTGAGAATGCACACTAATACATTCCTTTTGGAAGGCTTTTTGGAGAATACTTAGAGATCTAAAATTGACCTGCCATTTGATCCTATAATTCCTTTACTAGGTATATACTCTGAAGGCCAAAAATCACATTATAACAAAGACATCTGTACCAGAATGTTCATTGCCACCCAATTCATAATTGCTAAGTCATGGAAGAAGCCCAAGTGCCCATCGACCCATGAATGGATGAATAAATTGTGGTACATGTATACCATGGAATATTACACAGACTTAAAGAAAGATGGAGGCTTTACCTCTTTCATGTTTACACAGATGGAGCTGGAACATATTCTTCTTAGCAAAGTATCTCAAGAATGGAAAAAAAAAGTATTCATTGTATTCAGCCCTACTATGAAAGTAATTTATAACTTTCCTATGGAGACTATAACCCAATTAGAGCACAAGAATATGGAGAACAGAGCAAAGGAAGGGAGGAAGTGGGGAGGTTCGGTGGAGGGATGGTAATTGATGGAACCACATCTACAGTGAATCTTATAAGGGTACAGGCGAAGCTTAGTAAATGCAGAATACAAATGTCTTTATACAATAACTATGAAAATGCCATGAAGACTATGTTAAACAGTTTAATGAAAATATTTCAGATTGTATATGAAACCAACACATTGTACCCCATGATTGCACTTATGTACACAGCTATGATTTAATTATAAAGAAAAAAAGAAAAAAGAAATAATAAATGGTATTAAAAAAAAACCACAAGCCATCTATTTGCTGTATGTAGGAAAAAAATCTCACATAAAAAGGCAAATTAAAACTCAGGGTTAAGGTTTGGAAGTCAATTTTTCAGTCAAATGGAATTCAGAAGAAAAGAGGGGTTGCAATCTTGTTTTCAGATACATGTGGATTTAAAATAACTAAAGTCATTAAAGACAATGATGGTCACTTCATATTCATCAAGGGAAAATTCCACAAGAATACATTTCAATTGTAAATATTTATGCACTCAATTTAAATGCCCCCAGATTCTTGAAACAGACCTTACTTAGCCTGAGGAATATGATATCCCATAAACCCATGATAACAGGGGACTTTAACACTTGTCTCTCAGAGCTGGACAGATTCTCTAAACAGAAATTAAACAAAGATATAAGAGATTTAAATGAGACCCTAGAACAAAAGTGCTGATAGACGTTTATATTCTTCCATTTGTTAATGACTTCTGCAATTTCTTTCCTTACAGTTTGATAATTCTCTTTGTAAAGTTCCTTCACCTATTTTGTTAGGTATATTCCTAAGTATTTAATTTTCTTTGAAGGTATTGTGAAGGAAATTCTGTCCTTCATTTGCTTCTCAACTTGGCTGTTAATGATGTATATGAAGGCTACTTATTTGTGGACATTAATATTATACCCTGAGACATTACTGTATTTCCCAATCCCTTTCAGAAGTTTTGTGGTTGACTGTCTGGGGTTTTCTAAATACATGATCATATCATCAGCAAAGAGCAATAGTTTGACCTCCTCTGTCTCTATTTGGATGTCCTTTATATCCACTTGCCTGATTGCATTGGCTATAATTTTCAGAAAAAATGTTCAATAATAGTGGCAATAGTGGACATCCTTGTCTGCTTCTGTTTTAAGAGGGAAAGCTTTCACTATTACTCCATTCTATGATTTTAGCTGTGGGTTTGTCATAGATGTGTTCAATCAGCTTAAGAAATAAGCCACCTATGTCTATTTTCTTAAGTATTTTTGTTATAAAAGGATGATGAATTTTGTGATATCTTTTTCCTGCATCTATTGAGAGTATCTTGCTATCTCTGTTTTTGTTTCTGTTGATACAGTCTATTACATTTATGGATTTGTGTCTGTTAAATCAGCATTGCATCAGTTGGCTGAAGCCTACTTGATTGTGATGTATAATTTTTTTTAATGTGTAACTGCTGTCTATTAGCTAAGATTTTACTGGGTATTTTTTGCATCAACTTCATTAGTGAAATTGGTCTGAAGTTCACCTTTTTACTTGGGGTTTTTTTGTTGTTTGTTTTGTTTTTCAATCAGGGAGATTGTTTACTTCATGGAATGTAATGAGGAAAGTTTTTTCCTTCTCAATGTTTTGTAATAAGTTCTGCAGTATACTTACAAGCTCATTTTTTTTTTTTTTTGCACTTTTTGGCCAGGGCTGGGTTTGAACCTGCGACCTCCAGCAAATGGGGCCGGCTCCCTACTCCTTTGAGCCATGGGGACGCGTAGCCCAAACAAACTAATTTTTTGAAGGTGTGATAGAATTCTGATGTGAAGCCATCTGGTGGTGTTTTTTTTGTGTGTGTTGGAAGCATTTTTTATTTTTTCTGCAATCTCTGTTCTTAATATTGGTCTGTTCAAGAGATGTAATTTCTTCTTGGTTTAGATGAGGGAAATGGTGTGATTCCAGGTATTGGTGCATTTCTTCCACATTGTCAAATTTCTGAACATCGAGATTTTTGTATTAGTTAGAAATAATCTCTTGTATCTCTGTAGTATGAGTTGTTATTTCCTTCTTTTCATTTCTGATGGAGGTTATTAAGGATTTTGCTTTTCTATTTCTGGTTAAGCTGGCCAATGGTTTATCAATTTTATTTATGTTTTTTGAAGAATCAACTTTTTGTAGTATTAATTTTCTGAATGATTCTTTTATTTTCAATTTCATTTATTTCTGATTTAATTTTTGTTTTTACTTCTGCAAGGTTTGAGATTGAATTGCTCTTCCTTTTGTAATTCTTTAAGATGATTCATTAGATTGTTCATGTGCTCTCTTTCTGTTTTTAAGATGTACACATCTAATGTGATAATTTTCCCTCTTAGGACTGCTTATGCAGTGTCCCACAGGTTTTGGTAGCTTGTGTTTTCCTTGTTGTTATGCTAAAGTAAGCTAATGGTATCATTTTTTATCTCTTCCTTGACCCAATTGTCATTCAGAATAAGCTTGTTTAATTTCCATTTCTTTGTGTGGGGATGGCAATTTTTGCTGGAGTTAAATTCCACCGTTATTGCCTTGTGTTCTGAAAAATTACAAGGTATAATTTTAATTCTTTTGATTTTATTGAGGTTTGATTTGTGTCCCAGGATATGATCTATTTTGGGGAATGTTCCATGGGCTGACAAGAAGAAAATAAATTCCTTAGCTTTGGGATGGTGTGTTCTGTATGTATCTATTAAACATAGTTGTTCTAGGCTTACATTTAATTCCCTTGTATCTTTGTTTAGTTTCTCTTTAGAGGACCTCTCCACCTCTGTAAGAGGAGTGATAAAGTCTCATACCAATACAGTGTTATACAATATTATATTGGTCAGACTAATTAAAGTCTGTTTTCATAAATCTGGGAGCATTTAAGTTGGGTGTATACATATTCACAATTGCAATGTCTTCTTGTATTGTTCCCTTGATCAATATGAAGTGTCCATCTTTGTCTATTTTGACTTTAGTTATTTTAAATCCACTTATATCTGAAAATAATATTGTAACCCCTCCTTTTTACTTACTTCCATTTACCTAATAATATTGTTTTCTATACCTTCACTCTGAGCCTTACTTTTTCCTTTGAGGCTAGATATGTTTCTTGCAGGCAGCATATAGTTGACTTGTGCTTTTTTTTTTTTTTTTCAGTCCAATCAACTAGACTGCAACTTCAGTGGGGAATTGAAGCCATTAGCATTTATTGAGAGAATTGATAAGTGTGGTGAAGTTTTATTCATCTCATTTTGTTAAATCCCATTGCTTAATTTTACCTTTTGCATTATTGTGGATGCTCAGCTTTGTCCTTCAGTTTCTGAGTGTTTAGTTTCATGTTGATCCAATGTGATGGTCAGTGTGTAAAGTAGGTCTAAGTATTTGTTGTAGAGCTGGTCTTGTGGTGGCAAACTTCCTCAGTGTATATATATATTCACAAAAGATTTGAATTCTCCATCAATTTTAAAGCTTAGATTAGCAGAATCTATATAGATGTTTGGAATAAACTAATAATCTCCCAGCTTGGCTCCACACTTGCTCTCTCCATATAGTGACCATAGTCCTGGTAACAAAGGCAAGTCTAAAGAGCCACTCTGTTCTTCCAGCTCCTGAGGGAGCAGAAGACCCCCAACTGGGTCCTCCAACCTACCACCCTCCCAGCCCTGGTCTCTCAGCCCCACCTATAACTTCTCCCACTCACAGCTAGAGGGCTCCACTTATGGCTCCTTGAGGCCCGCCTATCCTGACTCCTCCACGTCTCCAGCTGGATTTCTTCCATTGCATGAGACTATAGGAGGAGGGGGTAATTTGGTGGTTTAAACATTTTGAGAAACTAAGTCTTTGTCAAAGAACCAGATTGTTGCTTTTTAAACCTTCTTACTATTAGTTTAGCCAAGTAAATAATTGAATTCATAGTACACTCCGATCTTGTTTTGTAAAAAATGCGATTTTCAGAGTGAGAGAAATTAGACAGAAAGGAAAATGGGAGCTCATAAAATAAAATTTGTGAAGAAATTTGCATGTAATCCAGTTGACTATGTACTGCCTTTAAAACCTTTTGGCTTGTAATCTTGTCTGAATAAATGTTTTAAGCCTTAATATTTGACAAACCTTCCAAAATTAAAACTCTAAATTTGGTCTTTTTGAAAAGACATATTAGGTTTATTTAGTACATTAAAAATGTATAGGAAACTTTGTCAAATATGAAATAATGATTAATTTATACAGATTGTGTTTATATGTATATTCCAATATTATAAAATATTGGTCTGTCTTAGTGTGTAATGTCGGTAATAATTTCAATTCATCTCAAAAATTATAACTGGTTGAGTCCAAAGTTTGTTCTAAACATGAAATATTAGGAAAGAATAACAAATTCTCTTGAATTCAAATTTCTGACATCTTTAGAAATTAAATGCCTTTGGATGGAAAGCAACTGCTAGAACTTTAATTAAAAAGTTAACATGTCTGTCCATGAGTAAAACTAAGCTAACTTCAAACAGAACAGAAATCAGTTACATGAAACTGGACTGGTTTTTTATGGCTTTTTTTTTTTTTTGAAATATTGCTGATTCTTTCTGTGTTCTGTTTTCTAGAAGTTGAGAAAACTATTTTCTATCTCTTGAACTATTTGTAAATTTCAGCAATGTATGTACTTATGGGCGGAATTTGAAACATGTATTTTTTCCCTCCTTAATTTCTCCAGAGTTTGAAACCCATTAGTAAGTTTTTTTTTCTTATTAAATCACAGCTGTGCCCAATAATGCAATCATGGGTACAATGTATTGGTTTTATGTACAGTTTGCAATATTTTCATTGAACTGGTTAACAGAGCTTTCATAGCCTTTGTTTTAGTTATTGTATTCAGACATTTATAATCTACATTTAGGAAGTTTCACCTGTACCCTTCTAATATGCACCATAGGTGTGGACCCACCAATTACCCTTCTTCCACCCATCCTCCCCACTCCCTTTCTGTCTCTTGCCCCTTTCTCCACATTCTTGTGTTGTGATTGGGTTATGAAAGCTATAAATTAGTTTCATAGTAGGGCCGAGTACAGTGGATACCTTTTCTTCCATTCTTGAGATACTTTGCTAAGAAGAATATTTTCCAACTCCATCCATGTAAACATTAAAAAGGTAAAGTCTCCTTCTTTCTTTAAGGCTGCATAATATTGCATGGTGTACATATACCACAATTTATTAATCCATTCGTGAATCGATGGGCACTTGGGCTTTTTCCATGACTTAGCAATTATGAATTGGGCTGAAATAAATATTCTTTGTTGTAATGTGATTGTTGGCCTTCTGGATATATACCTAGTAGAGGAATGATAGGATTGAACGGCACTTCTATTTTTAGATCTCTAACTATTCTCCAAACATCTTTCTAAAAGGACTGTATTAGTTTCTATTCCCACCATCAAAGTAGAAGTGTTTCCTTTTCTCAACATCCATGCTAATATCTCTGGTTTTAGGATTTTGTGATGTGGGCTAATCTTACTGGAGTTAGACCATGTCTAAAAGTAGTTTTGATTCACATTTCTCTGATGATTAAGAATTATGATAATTTTTCATGTGTCTGTAGGCCATGCACCTGCCTTGTTCAGAGAAGTTTCTCTTCATATCCCATGCCCACCCTGAGATGGGATCACTTGTTTTCTTTTCTTGGTAATATGTTTGAGTTCTCTGTGGATTCTGGTTATTAAACCTTTGTCGGAGACATATCCTGCAAATATCTTTTCCCATTCTGAGGGCAGTCTGCTTGCTTTACTCACTGTGTTCTTGGCTGTGCAGAAGCTTTTTAGTTTGATCAGGTCCCAGTAGTGTATTTTTGATACTGCTTCAATTGCCTGGGGAGTACTCCTCATAAGATATTTGCTCAGGCCAATTTCTTCAAGAGTTTTCCCTGCAGATTCTTGTAGTCTTTTTATAGTTTCATGTCTTAAGTTTAAATCTTTAATCCAGTGAGAGTCTATCTTAGTTAAAGGTGAAAGGTAAGGGGAAAGTTTCAGTCTTCTACAGGTCGCCAGCCAGTTCACCCAGCACCATTTGTTAAATAGGGAATCATTTCACACTGAATGTTTTTAATTGGCTTGCTAAAGATCAAGTAATGGTAAGTAGCTGGGTTTATCTCTTGGTACTCTATTCTGTTTCATACATCTACCTCTCTGTTTTTGTGCCAGTACCATGCTGTTTTGATCACTATCGACTTATCGTATAGTCTCAGGTCTGGTAGCGTGATTCCTCCTGCTTTGTTTTGTTTCTGAGTAATGTCTTGGCTATTTAAGGTTTTTTCTGATTCCATATAAAACAAAGTATTATTTTTTCAAAATTGTTACAGTATGACAATGGTGTTTTAATTGGGATTGCATTATTTGTATATTGCTTTGGGTAGTATGGATATTTTGACAATGTTGATTCTTCCCAGCCATGAGCACGGTATGTTTTTCCAATTGTTAACATCTTTAGCTATTTCTTTTCTTAGAGTTTCATAGTTTTCTTTGTAGAGATCTTTCAGGTCCTTTGTCAGGTAAACTCCCAAGTATTTCATCTTCTTTGAAAACTATTGTAAATGGAATAGAGTCCTTAATTGTTTTTTCAGCTTGGCTATTGTTGGTATATATAAAAGCTACATATTTACAAGTGTTGATTTTGTAACCTGAGACCCTGCTGTATTCCTTGATCACTTCTAAGAGTTTTGTAGTAGAATCCCTGGTATTTTCCAGATATACAATCATATCATCTGCCTAGAGTAAAAGTTTGATCTCTTCTGACCCTATATGGATACACTTGATCACCTTTTCTTCCCTAATTGCATTGGGTAAAACTTCCATTACAATGTTAAAGAGTAGTGGAGACAATGGGCAACCTTGCTTGGTTCCTGATCTGAGTGGGAATGATTTCAATTTAACTCCATTCAATATGATATTGGCTGTAGGTTTGCTGTAGATGGCCTCTATCAGTTTAAGAAATATCCCTTCTATACACATTTTCTTAAGTGTTCTGATCAGGAAGGGATGCTGGATATTATCAAAAGCTTTTTCTGCATCAATTGAGAGAATCATATGGTCTTTGTTTTTTAATTTATTTATGTGCAGAATGATATTTATAGATTTCCATTTATTGAACCAGCCTTGAGACCAGCCTTGAAATCCACTTGTTCATGGTGTGTAATTTGCTTCCTGTATGGCTGGATTCTGTTTGCTAGAATCTTGTTGAATATTTTTGCATCAATATTCATTAGTGATATTGGTCTATAATTTTCTTTTCTTGTTGGGTCTTTTCTTGGTTTGGGGATCAAGGTGATGTTTGCTTCATAGAATATGTTGGGTAGTATTCCTTCTTTTTGTCTATTTTGTAAAAGGCTGAGTAATAATATGTCCTATTTCCACTTTAAAGGTTTGGTAGAATTTTGATGTGAAGCCATCTGGTCCCAGGCTCTTCTTTTTGGGAGTTTTTGTATAGTTGATGTTATTTCAGAATTTAATATAAGCCTGTTCAAAATTTCCCCTTCATTCTGGCTAAGTCTTGGTAGGTGGCATGCTTCGAAGTATTGGTTGATTTCTTTTAGATGTTGATATTTCTGAGAATAAAGTTCCTTCTAATATTCATTAAGGATTTTTTTAATTTCTGAGGATTCTGTTTTTATTTCGTCTTTACCATTTCTGATTGAGAAAATTAGAGATTTTACTTTTTTTTTTTTTTCCTGGTTAGGTTAGCCAAAGGTTCACGTATTTTATTGACCTTTTCAAAAAACCAACTTTTTGCTTTTATAATTCTTTTGTTTTCAAATCCATATATTTCTGCTCTAATTTCGGTTATTTCTTTTCTTCTCCTGGGTTTAGGATTGCAACTTTTTAAAATGCTTCAGATCTCCTATTAAGTTTTAACTTCCTCTCTTTCCATTTGCTTCAGGAAAGCCTGCAGTGCTATAAATTTTCGTCTTAGGACTGCCTTTGTGGTATCCCAGAAATAGTGATAATTCGTGTCTTCATTGTAGTTTTGTTCTAATAATTTGTTAATTTCCTTCTTAATCTCATCTATGACCCAGCTATCATTCACCATGAGGTTATTTAGTTTCCATGTTTTTGTATGAGTTTGCAGATTCCTATTTTTACTGACGTCCACTTTTATTCCATGATGGTCCGAGAAGATGCAAGGAATAATTTATATTCTTTTTAATGTCTGAGGTTAGACATGTGACCTAAGATGTGATTGATTTTGGAGTATGTTCCATGGACTGATGAGAAGAATGTGCATTCAGTTTTGTTAGGATGAAATGTTCTGTAGATTTCTGTTACATCCAACTGCTGAATGGTTAAGTTTAAATCTAAAATTTATTTGCTTTGCTTCTTATTGGAGGATCTATCCAACACTGCCAGGGTTGTTAAAATCTCTGACTACTATGGAGCTGGAGGAAATCAAGTTGCTCATGTCTGTTAGAGTTTCTCTTATAAATTGAGGAGAATGTTGGTTAGGTGCATAAATATTAATGATTGAGTTCTCATAAAATTATTGAATATTGCCCTTAACAAATATGAAGTGACCATCCTTATCTTACCTTACTTTTGTTGGTGTAAAGCCTATTGTATCTGGAAATAAAATTGTAACACCTGCTTTTTTCTGCTTTCAATTTACCTGGAATATAGATGACCATCCCTTCACTTTGAGTCTATATTTATCTTTTAAGGAAAGATGAGATTCTTGTGTGCAGAAGATATCTGGCCAGAATTTTTGTATCTAGTCAGCCAGCCTGTGCCTTTTTAGAGGACAATTTAAGCTATTCACATTAATTGAGAATATTGACAACCCTGGTAGAATTTGGGGTAATGAGATTTTCAAAAGTCCAGTGGACATTTTTAATCCTTTAACCACTGTGGAAGTTTGAATTTGAGCAAAAGTTTCTGAGTGAGTTTATTTTTGTGGTAGAGAATTGTGCTGGTCATTATGGAGGATAGGTCTGAGGATGTCCTGGAGACCTGGTTTCATTATGGCAAATTTCTTCAATATGTGAATGTCATTAAAGTATTTAAATTTTCCATCATGAATGAAACTCAGTTTAGCTGGATAAAGGATCCTGGTTTGAAAGTTATTTTGTTTTAGGAGATTAAAAGTCAATGATGACCCTCTTCTAGCTTGAAAACTTTCAGCAGAGAAATCTGCAGTTATTCTAATATTCTTCCCCTTATAGGTTATGGTTTTGTTACATCTGACTGCTTTCAGAATTTTCTCCTTCATATTAACTTTAGTTAAGTTAATTATGATGTGTCTGTGGGATGTCTTATTTGTGTTGAGTTGTGCTGGGGTTCTGAAACAGTCTGCTATTTGAATTTCCTAATCTCTTGGCATGTCTGGAAAGTTCTCTTTCCTAAGTTCATGAAAAAGAGCCTCTGTGACTTGTGAAGTTACTTCATTGCCTTCAGAGATCCCTATAAGGTGAATATTGGTTTTTTTTTTTTAATTATCCCAGAATTCGCTGAGAGAATGATCCATTTTTGCTCTCCAGTTCACTTCCTCTTTGAATGTTTGAGAATGTCCAAAAGCTTTGTCTTCTATGTTGGAAATCCTTTCTTCTACCTGTTCCATTTTGTTACTGAGGAATTGTCACATGCCACTTTTGACACCACTTGTCAGGGTCTAGGACTGACCAGGTCTCGGGCCAGATTAACTAGGTTCTGGGCATGGACCGCTAAGTTACCTTGCTCTGGTATAGTTTCTCTTAGGTCTCTGAGGACCATCCACTTTAGCTGGAGAGAGAAAGAGAGTGAGCCTTAGAGAGAATAAAGCAGTCTTCTTAGAAAGATAGATCTTAGTGTTTAGGAGAGCTTAGTGATCTACAACCGAGAGACATTGTCCTGGTGTTCTGCAGGCAAGAGAGGAGACAGAGTCAGAGTAAGCGAGTCTGTAATAGAATGTGCATGCTTTTTGACTGCATTCTCCTCCAGCCTAATACAAGGCTAATATCATGCATCTCAACACCTAAGGTATAGAGACTGAAAATTCACCACTACTCTCATCTCATGAGCTCTCATGCTTTTTAGGAGGCCTAAATCCCTCTTCATGCCCTTTCCACCAAAGCCTTCCATTATTAAGCTATACAGGTATTTCTTATAACTCTCACTCATAGCCATCGGCTATATGGGCTGCAACAAGGAATTCTACTCTATTTCTCATATCTTGGAGGGCTTCAACTTCTTTTCTCAATATGTCTAAATCTTTGATGACTTTGTCTTTGAATTCATTGAATTCTTGAGTCATCTTTTGAATTATTTCTAGAATTTCTAACTCCAATTTTACTTCTACTCTGTTGATCTTATTTGTCAACCAAATTCTAAATTCAATTTCTGACATGTCAGCCATCTGTTTGTGAATGGGATCCTCTGGTTTGGCTGTTTTGTCATTCCTTGGATGGGTTGAACTGTTCTGATTATTCACATTGCCAGATTTTTTAAACTGATTCTGCTTCATGATTGTTTTTCACTGTTTGGCTAGATAAGCAGGTAAGGTGAAATTGGATTGGAGACTTCTGGGGTTGTGATTGACCAGCCCCTTACCAAGGAACTGGGACTGGTGACTGCAGATTTTCCTCTACAATTTTGCAAAGGATTTGTACAGTACTACATTCTGTGACTCTAGAGGCCTGATTGGTGTAGTGGGGGTAGGTGGCTCTGTCTTGTATTCAGCTGATCTCAGTACAATCCTAGTGAATCAGTGACTCTTGGTTGCAATCTCAGCTTTATAGAAATATAATCATCTAGGACATCCTGTCCCCCATTGTTAATACCTCAAAGAGGAAAATCAAACCTTCCCACTACAACAAAACCGAGGTACCACATTGGAAGGTTCTCGGGTGATTTGTCCAGTTCAAGAGTTCCAAACCAACTGTCTCAAAAAGCACCCAGTCTCTATCTGGAGAGTCCAAACAGTCTCCAGCAACTAGATATTAGGAGTATACTGATAGTTCAAGTGTGGCTTGAGCACCTCTGGTGCTCCAAGCAGTCAGAAATGCCCATCCAGTTAGAGGTTTGGAACAAGGGAGTTTCTGCCTCTTTCCCCATGTTGCTTACCCTTCACCACTGGATTCTGGTAACCCCAGTCTCTGGTAGCCCATCGGCAGTCTCTGTCAACCCAGTTTCTGTGGCCCAGTTCTGTCCCATAAACAAATGTGCCAGAGCTATGTGCCTGCCAGAGTGAAAGTAAGGTCACTGCCTCCTCATCGTGGTTACCACCCTCTCTCTCTCCTACCATCCAGCAGAGGAAGCTGAAGCCTGCTTGCCTCAGGTGCTCAATGACAGCTGGAGAAAGTTCCACCTAAGCTCAATCTAAACCTGAGTATATCCTGACAGAAAAAGAATTTCTCCCTTAGCCACCACACCTTTGCTGCCACTGTTCTGTAACTCTGGTACCCCTATAGGGAGACATCTGGCTCCTTCTGGCAGACCACAGATTTGAGGAGATGACTCCCAAATTAGATCCCAGCCAGATCACTCTATTAATGCTGGTGTTGGGTGGGAAGTGTCTCCACTTGGGTTTGTGCACCTCAGCATTTTCTGAGTCTCCAGCTGTACTGGAGATACCCAAGCCTCCTCCTGATGATGAGATACACTTTCTCAGGGCCAGGTCAGTCACTTTTCCCTCTATTTATTTCTGTATTGTTACTGGATTCACAGATACAGCACAGCTGCACTGCCTCCGTCTATGCAATACCCAGTCCTACCCAAGAAGTACAGACATTCTGGTCTCTGCAGGGGTTGGACTTCTAGACTGCCAGGCCAGGGCGGAAGGGTAGACTGGAAGTCTGGTGTCAAGGAAAATATTTGCTCAAATTTCTTGCCAAACAAGGGAATTCCTGACCTCACAGTAGGGGCTCTCAGGAGAAGGAGTCCCAGCTTCCAGCAATTCCCTCCTGTGGGGTGATGGAGGAGAGCCTCAGTTCATTGCTCACTAGTAGAGCTCCCACAGCAAGCAAGCAAATCTCTTAGGGGAGGCAATGGTCACATGTCCTCTTTTGAATGAGATCTGTACCTGAAATTTGTTTCTTTGGAGTTGAAGCTTGCGTCAGCAGGGAAGATGAGCTATTATCTATCTCTTCTCTCAGCTCAGCACCCCTCTTTCAGCATTGTTGGGTTCTTTCTGGCCATTTTTTCTCCCTCTGCACTGCAGCTTCTGTTGAAAGCTGGCTCCAGTCAGCCTTTATCCCCCATTCCCCCTTATTCTTGTTGAATGTGAATATTGGAGTTAGCGAAAGAAGCTAACCTGAGAATTTAGCAAAACACAAAACATGTTGAAACCAAACACGGAAATAAACAGATAAAAAAATCTACCAGATACACATGCACACAGATGCACAGACAATCAGAAACAAATAAAAAGACAGACAACAAACAACAACAAAAATAATGATAATCATAATATAATTTTAAAAATTCTAATAGGCTGATGTAAGCACTCTCAGCAACCATAAGAAGGGAAGAAGAGGAGAAAAAAATAGTATTAATAAAAAAATTAACATTAACTTCTACAAGAAAAGGATGTAAAAAGAGGAGAAAAAAGGCACCAACCACAAAAATATTATTCTTACATACATATAAAATATATATAATAATATAAAAATATTATTCATACATATATATATGTAAGAGAGAATGATCCATTTTTGCCTTCCATTTCTCTTCCTCTTTGTAGGTATGGGAGCATTCGAAAGCTTTGTCCTCAATGTCAGAAATTTTTTCTTCTGCTTGCTCCATTCTGTTGCTGAGGGATTCTACTGTGTTTCTCAGATCTTTGAGGGCTGCAACTTCTTGTCTCAATGTGTCAAAATCTTTGGTCATTTGGTCTTTGAATTCCTTGACTTCTTAAAACAATTTTTGAAATGCTTGCTGAATTTCTAATTCCAACTTTTCCTCTTTTATTGATCTTGTTTGCAATCCAAATTCTGAATTCGATTTCTGACATCTTAGCCATTTGTTTATGCATAGGATCATCATTTGTGTCCACCAAATTGTTCCTTGGGGGGGGGGGTGTTGATCTACTCTGGTTGTTCACGTTGCCAGAGCTTTTCTGCTGATTCTTCCCCATGATTATTTTGCACCTTTTGGCTGGATGAGTACATAAGGATAAGTTGGGTTTGGGGTTCTAGGAGTAGTGATTGACCAGTCCTTTGCCTGAAAGCTGGGACTGATGTCTGTACTTTTTTCCCTAGAGTTTTGCCAAGGACCTGTACAGTGCTAATGCCTGTACTGTGGTCTTTCTTGGTGTGATGGGGTTAAGTGGCTCTGTCTTATTTTCAGCTGGTCTCTGTCTTACCCTAGAGAATCAGTTACTCTGGCTTGAAGTCTGAGTGTGGAGAAAAACCAGCACTGTGCCCCCCACAGGCAACAATTAGAAAAGGAAAATCAAACCTTCCCACTACGGCACACCCGGGGTACCACTTTTACAATCCTCGGGTGATTGGCTCAGTTAAAGAGGTCCCAATCAATTGTCCCAGCCAGCACCAGTCTCAGATGGAAGAATTGAAAAGTCTCTGGCAACTAGGTAGCAGGGGTCTGCTGGCAGCTCTAGTATAACTCACTACAGTGCTCTATCAAGTAAATTAGTCTGGGAAAGTTGATGCCTCCTTCTCCACCTTGCCCCTCTGTCACACCCAGTGACTGGTAACCCTGCAGGACTGTGATCCAGTTTCTTACAATGAGCAGATGCTCCAGAGGTTTGCGCCTGCCTGGGACACAGGAAGGTCTGTGGCTCCTCATGCAGGCTGCCACTCTCTGCCACTCTCTGTCAATATTTCACAGGGGGAGGTGAGGCCTGACAACCTGGGTTCTTGATAGGGGCTGGGGCGATTCCCTCAGTTCCAGCCCTATCTCTGATTGATGTTGGTGATAGAACAGAACAAGTTTACAGAATTTGTTTCTGTCCTAGCTATTTTCCCCTGTGGATCAGATGTTGGGCTGCAAATGGTGCTGACCCAGTCTGTGAGTTATAGTCCTTTGTCTCAGCTTTCATCCCCTGATGGCCAGGTGCGTCTGAAGCTGAGTAAGGCAGTCTCCACCCTGGGAGTCAGCTTTCTCTGCATGTGTATTTTAATCCCCACACCCCGCCCTGGCCAGTATCACCTCAGGCATACCCTTGACTCCTGTGGCCTATGCCTCCATTGCAGGTCCGCTCTGCCAGTGGCTGCTACCAGAGAAGCCACTCAGCTTCCCCTGGCCACCCAGAGAGACTGGGAGTGTCTCCCCAAAACATCCTGAGGGGTGCGAGCCTCACTGCCATTTTTCCTGCCATTGAGGCTGCCGCTCTGTGCCTCAGGGGACCACCTCTCCAGTTCCGCCTCCTCTCAGCTCACTTCCCTCTCCCCACTCCTGAGCCGGAAAATTAACACAGATCAGCAACAATCCATGCCTCACCCACAACCCTCAAGAAAATGTCCAAGAGTCTGGACTATGTGGGGGACAGGCTTCCAGACCTCAGGGTAAGAGTGGAGGGGAGTGCCATGAGTTCAAACTTGCAGGTAGAGAACATATACAATTTTATACAGTTTTATGCCTGGCAGGAGAGTGCCATGGCACCCTATTAGGGGAAGAAGGTCCAGTTTTTAGACAGTCTCTCCCATGGGGTAGAGTGGGAGGACATCTGAACTCTGTTTGCTTATGTGTATGGAGGTATGGAGTATATTGTGAGCTGTTCTCATGGGGTAGGGGACTCTCATTTGGGTGGCAATGTGTTCTGCATCTTTTGTTTGTGCTCTTGGCATCACAGGTTGCCCCAGAAGGCTTGATGTGCATTCTTTGACCTTCTCCTTTGGCTCAGATTCAAGCCATCAGCTTTCTTGCTAAATTTCTGTCCTTTAACTCTCCTTCTGGATGGGAGCCTCTGCAGAAAGCTGGCTACAGACTGCCATCTTGGCTCCTCCCTTCTCTACATCTTTTTGATTGTGAATTGAGCTGCAATAAACATTCTAGTGCAAATGTCCTTGTGGTAAAATGACTTTTTTCCTTGTATGTAGATATCCAGTAATGGGATTGCGGGATCAAATGGAAGATCTATTTTTAGCTCTTTGAGGATTCTTTATATTTCTTCCCCAAAAGGCTTTACTGGTCTGCAATCTTAACAACAGTACACAAGTGTTCCCTTCTCTCTGCACTCACAACAGCATCTGAAGCTTTGTGGTTTTGTGATGTGGGTATTCTCTTATGGTTAGGTGATATATTGGGTTGGTTTTGATTTCCATTTCTCTGATGATTAGGGATGATGAGAATTTTTTGTGTGTGTATTTTGGCCATTTTCTGACATTTCAACATTAATTCCTATAATATATGAACATGGGATATCTTTTTCTTTGTACCTTTAGTACTTTTCAACAAGATTTTATAGTATTCAGTATACAGATCACTCAACCCCTTTATCAAATTTACTCCTAAGTAAACTCCGGGGCACTGAGATGGATTGATTGCTGGAGGTCAGGAATTCGAGACCGGTCTGAGAAAGAGTGAGGCCCCATCTCTAAAAAGTAGCCAGGTGTGGCAGGTGCCTGTAGTCCCAGTTACTCAGGAGGCTGAGACAAAAGGATCACATAAGCCCAGGAGTTGGAGGTTGCCATGAGCTAAGATGCCACAACATTCTACCAAGTGCAACATAGTGTGACTCTCTCTTAAAAAAAAAAAAAAAATTAGTCCAAAGCATTTTATCTTTTTGAAGGTATTGACAATGGAATTGTTTTTCTGATTCTTTTTTATGTAGCTCATTATTGGTATATAGAAATGCTGCTTACTTATATATTGATTTTTGTATCCTGCAACTTTATTGAATTCATTTATTAGTTCTAGAAGTTAATTTTTTTTTTCAGATTATTATGAAGGTACAAATGATTAGATTGCAATGTTTGCATTATTGGGTAAGTTTCCTGTTGCATTTTTGTCCTGTCCCCAGTATGTGTGCCACAGACCCTTACATTGTATTCTGCCCATTAGGTGGGGGCACACCAATCCACTTCCACCCTCCTTTCACTCCTCCCCCCAACATGAATTTGGTTTTTCCCTTGTGTGGGCATGTATTAGTTAATCAACTGTCTTCATATTAGTATTGAGTACATTGGTTACTTGCTTTTCTATTCTTGTAACATTTTACTAGAAAGAATGTGCTATAACTCCATTCAGGTTAATACAAAAGATGTAAAGTCTCCATCTTTTATGGCTGAATAGTGTTCCATGGTACACATAAACTATAATTTATTAATCCATTCATGGCTTGAGGGGCACGTGTTATTTCCATACATTGGTTTATTGTAAATTGAGCTGTGATAAACAATCTAGTGCAAATGTACTTATCATAAAATTATTATTTTTTCTTCTGGGTACATGCCTAGTAATGGGATCGTGGGATCAAATGGAAGGTCTATTTTGATTTCTTTGAGTATTCTCCATACTGTCTTCCAAAGAGACTATATTAATGCACAGTTCCACCAGCTGTGTAAAAGTTTTCCCTTCTCTCCATGTCTGCACAATCCTCTTCAGCTTTGAGACTTTGTGATGTGGCCTGTTCTCACCAGGATTAGGTGGTATTGTAGAATGGTTTTGATTTTAATTTTTCTGATAATTAGGGATGATGAGAATGTTTTTATACATTTGTTGGCCATTTGACTTTTTTCTTCAGAGAAGGTTCTTGCCTGGTGACAGATGGGATTGTTTGCTTCTTATTTATTGATGAAGTATTTTGTAGATTCTAGTTATCAACTCTTTGCAAATTTATAGGATACAAGTATCTTCTCCCATTCTGAAGGTTGTCTATTTGCTTTACTTGTTGTGTCCTTAGCAGTGCAGAAACTTTTCAGCTTAATAATGTCTTATTTGTTTATTTTTTGTTGTTGTAATTGCCAATGACGTCTTCCTTATAAAATCTTTCCTAGGTTGATGTCATCAAGAGTTTTTCCCAGTGTGTTGCCCTGAAAGGCTGAAGTAGAGATTGGACGTTCTTTCCAGTGATTTTCAAATGCATGGAGATTGCAAAAGAGTCTCTCATGGTTTTTAAAATCTCATCCATCCGAGGGCTTGAGGCTGGAGGTCGTGGCACTTGCAGGTTGGAAGTTTGAGTTTGGAGCTTGAGCCAGGATGATCCGGGTTGCTTGCAACAACTGTCTCAGGAAGAAGGTCCATGTTAAATGTAACACCAATGACACCAAGAAGCTGATTGCAGACCAAACTGGCACCTGTTGGAACAAGATTGTCCTTAAGAAGTGGTACATGATTTTTCAGGACCAGGTGTTTCTAGGGGACTATGAAGTCCATGATGGGATGAACTTGGAGCTTTATTGGCAATAGTGCAGACAGACTTCCTTCTCCTGCTCTACCATTCATTCCTCCCATACTGGTATGGATGCTTTTTTCTTACAAACTCACATTATATAGGAGTCGCCATCGGCCAGGAGGGAATGTGCCCAAGTTTTATTGTGACTACTGCGATACATATCTCACCTATGACTCCATCTGTAAGAAAGACATACTGCAGTGGGAGGAAGCACAAAGAGAATGTGAGGAATTACTATCAGAAATGGATGGAAGAGCAGGCCTAGAGTTTGATTGACAAATCAACAGTTGCATTTCAATAAGGAAAAATACCTCCTATTCTTTTGTCTTCTCCTCCTCCTGCAGGGGTGATGGTTCCACCTCCCCCCAATCTTCTGGGTCCTCCTCATCCTGGTATGCTGCCAGCACCCCACATGTCGGGTCCTCCCATGATGCCAATGATGGGTTCTCCTCCTCCTGGGATGATGCCAGTGGGACCTGCTCCTGGAATGAGGCCACCCATGGGAGGTCACATGCCAATGATGCCTGGGCACCCAATGATGATACCTCGTGCTGGTCCCATGTTGGTGCCCACTGGTCCTGGAATGATTGGACCAGACAGATAAGGGTAGAGGGGAGTTTTCTTTATGTTGGTATCATATTACTTGTTCTGTTTCACCAGGAGATCGTGGTGCTGTGACTCTGGATGTTTTCTTAATAGCATGGTAAGGAAGACTTGTTCTTCCTTCCTATCAAAGACAGAATAGTTTTGAAGGGAAGAAGTAAACTCCAAAAAGTGGCAGTTTTCATTTGTATTGTGAAACGGAAAAAAACTGTTAAGTATTTTAGTTAAAAAATACAATAGAATCAAAACTCACTTTAATGTGGAAGTCACTGGAAGTGAGGCTGTGCAAGTAGTGAAACCTCCTGGGTGGCACCCTACTGGGTGCTGTAGGCTGGTGGGCTGATGGGGTGGTAGATGAGGAGGAAGACTCTACTTTTGAGGAAGAAAATGAAGAAATTAGAGGAGATTCAGAAGGTGGACAGGGTAAAAGACAGAGGATTTCTTCTGAAGAATTGAGATGTATGATATATGGCTTTGGAGATGAATAGAATCCTTATACTAAGTCAGTAGACCTTCTTGAAGAATATCTCCTCTTGAAGAATATTTACTGTGATAGCGTTCAATACTGAAATGACTCACAAGGCCTTGACTATTGATGGACAAGATCAAGTACAAGTTGAACATATCATCTTCTTGATTCAAAAGGACCCCGGGACGATTGCTAGGGTTAAAGACTTGCTTACTATGATATGAGAATTGAAATGGGCTAGAAATCATTTGATGAAGCAAACTATGGATCTTGACATCTTTTGTAGTTTCTGAAACTCCATTATGTTCTAGGGAAACCATATGTAATAATTGTTATATTTTCTACAGTAATGTCCTGATATCTACCTATGTAAATGAAAGGTAGAGAAACCGAGTTTTCTGCCTTTATTTTCGTGGCTTTGATTTTTATAGTGATATTGGATTAATTGCCTGCCTTTATATGACCATGCTTGAATTACTTATTGAGCTTTAATAATCACACATAAGTAAAATCACCTTTCAAATCATGCAGTTCTTTCTGACTATTAGCCAGGGATGAAATATTTATAGTGATCATGTGTTAGGCATGCGTGTGCCAATGAAAGCTATGCTGTAGCTGTTTAATATGTGAAATCTAAATGGCATCTTTGAAAGCTCAAACATGTGCTTTATGTATTCTGAAGATTTTATATGAAAGTAGTCTGAGATTATTGCAGTGAACATTTTTTATGTTTCATTTAAAGGGTTGATATAGAAAAAGTCTTTTTTTTTTTGGTATATATTTTTGTTTTAAAATCTAATTTCTTTTTTCTTTTTTTTTTTTTTTTTTTTTTTTTTTTTGCAGTTTTTGGTTGGCCAGGACTGGATTTGAACCCCCCACCTCTGATATTTGGGTCCATCATTCTAATCCTTTGAGTCACAGGCAACACCTATGGCTGATTTCTTTTAATGTTCTTTTCTTCTGATACTAAGAATGATTTTATTTTCTTGGAGAGGAGAGACAATCTTGGAGAGACAAAGTTTCATATGAATCTTCCATGTTGGAAAGCTTTTTTGATTTAAGACATTTCGGGAATTACAATATATTATCATATACTATTTGTTAAGTTTTGAGAGAAGCTTCTAAAAAAATGTTTTCAGTAGCAAGAATGGCATTGCCTAGAAATGGAATAGCATTGATGGCAAGATAAACATTTAGGGTAGTGTTTTATTTGCATATTTGTAAGTACATATTCATTGTGGAAACATACTCGATGAAAACCATACGTGTCTGTGGATTCCACTTTTTGTTTTTAGTTTTCTTATGCAATGTTTATTTTTATCTTGTTATATTTTTATGTTGCATTCAGCATAAATCAAAATGAAACAAAAATCAGTTTAATTGGCTCAGAAAGGGCCATGTGAAAAGGAACATATTGGGTAAAATTTTACCAATAGAGAATTAGGATTTAGAGGGTTGGATTTGAGTTACAGTCCCATCAAACCTCTTTCATAATTCAGGATATGTGGGTTTTGTATGTATGTACGTTATCAAATTATTATTTAGGTTGAAATAAGGATTAAAATTGCATTAAAATAGAAAAAAAGAGTTTTTTCCCTGCTATCTTCTAGAATTTTTATCACTTCATATTTTAGATTTAAATATTTTCTCCATCTTGAGTCAATTTTTGTAAGTTGTAAAAGGTGTAGCTATAGTTTCAGTCCTTTACATGTGGTTAACCAGTTTTCCTAGCACCATTATTGAATAGGGACTCCTTCCCCAGTCTATGCTTTTGTTTGGTTTATCAAACAACAGATGGTGATAAGATGGCGGTTTCATCTCTAGGTTTGTATACTTTTCCGTATGTGTATATTTTAATTTTTGTGCCATTGTGTTTTGATCACTGTAGACTTTTAATATAACCTGAAATATGGTAGGGTGATGCCTTTGCTTGTTTTTATTAGTATGAATAACCTTGGCTATGTGATTTCTTTTTCTGGTTCCATATGAAAAGAAGATTTTTCTTTGAGTTCCTCAAGTATAATATTGGCATAGTAATGGGGATTTCATTACAGGTGTATATTGTTTTGGGTAGTATAGAAATTTTAACTATGTTGATTGTTCCCAAACATGAGCTTGGTATGTTCTTCCATTTGTTAATGTATTCTGATATTTCTTTTCTTAGGGTTTTATAATTCTCTTTGTAAAGATCCTCCACCTCCTTTGTTAGTTATATTACCAGGTACTTCATTTTTTATGAAGCTACTGTGTAGGAGATTTGATTCCTTCATTGAATTTGAAGCTTACTTTAGCAGGACAAAAAGTCTTGCACTTAAAATACTTTTGCTTAAGAAGTTTAAAGGTGTATGACCACACTCCTCTGTCTTTAAACGTTTCAGTTGGAAATTCAACTTTCACCTTGATAGATCTCCCCTGATAGGTGAATTGGTGTTTACTCCTGGCTGATTTAAGAATTTTCTCTTTCATTTTGACCTTGACCAGGAATCAAGGACCTGTGTCTAAAAGATGCTGTGTTTATGTTGAGATAAAACAAGCTTCAATATCCACCTATAAGGAATGTGTGTAAGAAACTTTGGTGATACTTGGGAAACTTTTATTTATGATATACTCCAGTAGGGCTTCCATTCCTTTTGGTTGTTCTTCTTCCCTTTCATAGATTCCTATATTTTGTATGTTTGAATTATTTATGAAGTCCATAATTCTCTAAACTTTTACTTTCTTATTTTCTGCCTCCTTATTTATTTATTCATTTTTATTTTTATGAAATCATAATTGTGTACATTGGTGCAATCATGGGGCACAATGTGCTGACTTCATATACAATCTGAAATATTTTCATTGAACTATTTAACATAGCCTTCGTGACCTTTTAATCACTATATGAAGACATTTATATTCTGCATT
>CAUYON010029630.1:0-19993 GCA_963573935.1 Arctocebus calabarensis
CGATTCATATACATTCAGAAATATTTTGATCATACTGTTACAGATATCCTTCATGGCATTTCCTTGATCACTATATAAAGACATTAATACTCTACCTTTAATAAGTTTCGCCAGTACCCTGCTAAGATGCACCGTAGGTATTTTAACCCACATTTTTAATGCCTGACTCCCCACTGGGCAATATATTATTGGAAGTTGAAACTAACATTTATTCTAAGACAGTGCTGATTGCTTAACATAATCTATGTTTCAAAAATGGTTGCTCAATAAATGGTTGTTGAAAGAATAAGGGTGGTGCCTGTGGCTTAGCGAGTAGGGCCCCAGTCCCATATACTGAAGGTGGCGGGTTCAAACCCGGCCACAGCGAACAGCAAAACAAAAAACTAGCTGGGTGTTGTGGCAGGCATGTGGAGTCTCAGCTACTCAGGAGGCTGAGGCAAGAGAATCGCCTAAGCCCAGGAGTTGGAGGTTGCCATGAGCTGTGTATGCCATGGCACTCTACCGAGGGCGATAAGTGAGACTCTGTCTTTACAAAAAAAAAAAAAAAGCAAGAAAGAAAGAATAAAAAGATAATGAAAGAAGTGAGATGTGCTTTGTTCAGATATTATGGTTTACAACTCTAAATTTTATTATTTCACTCCCTAATTTCTCTCAAAACTTCCTTCTGTGTGATAAAGTTTGGGTAGTGGGAATTAAGCAACTGTGAAAGAACTCACACCATTTATAGCTTCAACACTTTCAGTGTTAAAAAAAAATACGGACTTCAAATTGTTACCACCTTTGAGCTCTGAATTCCTAATTCATCACTGTTGCCTTGTCTAATTCTTTGATAGTCCCAAAGGAGAGATGCTCCTACCCTTCATTGTGAGTAGGTGAAAACATTGTGAGTAGGTGACTTACAATGTTTGTTGTAAGTCAAAATTCCATACAACACACCTGGCCTGCTGAACATTGTAACTTAGACTAGATTACCTTAGCTCAGAACATGCACGTTAGCCCAAAGTTGGACAAAATCATCTAATACAGAGCTTATTTTATAATAAAGTGTTGAATATCTGATGTACTATATTGAATATTGTACTGAAAGTGAAAAACAGAAGGGTTGTATGGGTCTCTAAGTATGGTTTCTGCTGAATGGTGTTGCTTTTTCACACCATTGTGAAGCTGAAAAATCATAAGTTGAACCATGGTAAGTCAGGGGCCATCTGTATTGAAAATCTGGACACTGTTGTCATCAAACATATCCATAACAAACTCAACGTTTTTTAAATCATAGGCTATAATTCTGATTCCTACCGTTTTCCCCCTATCCTCTTCCTTCATAAGAGTTACCAAATGGGACCTTTAGTTATATGTAATGTTATAATCATGGAGGAACTGGAATGGACATTATAAATAGCAGGTGGACAGGTATTTCCAGAGGGGAAATTCAACATGTGTGTCTGGGATTATGAGGTTATTTTTGTCAGTTAAAATATACTGCTCTTAAAGCCAAGTTAGACTGGTTTTGTTCCTTGGCCCTGCCTACACCTTTACTTCATTTAGTAAAACTTCAAATGCATAATATTAGTTGTAAAGAATATTCACCTTGGGTGTTCCTGAGTCAATCCAGCTCCTCAGAGCACTCAAGAACAAGAGCAAAAACAAAACAAAACAATAAGGCAAGCCCATTCCCTGTAGAATATAAGTCAAGTTGTCATCATCACCAATTAGAGAGGAAAGCCAAGTAAACACCATATAAATGGAATTACATGCATGTGGCAAGACATTGTGGAATTTCCCTCAAAAAAAATAGAATGTATAGAATCATAGATTTTTTTTTTAATTCTTGTATATGGTTCATTGCTTCCTTGTTAACTCATTAAGAGCTAATGTTTTAAAATGTGAAATAAAATGTATTTACTCACAAACAAATGACCATTTGTTTAGTCGTGGAGTTATGTTGCTTTGTACGTTATTCTCCAATGTGACAAAACAAAAAATAGCGATACACTAATTTCAGTCATATGAGCTTAAATGAATCATGTTATACTATTTATTTTCCTTGTTACTGAAAACGTCAGGAAAGAGGCTAATTAGGTTGAAAATCTCATTTAGAATATCTTCCACTTTATAATCCCCAAGCATGGAAATTGATAGTATTTAGTAAAAGGAAACACAGGGTAATACCATTAGAAAAAAATAATTATTCTTATACTTATCTTCCTTTGGGAGCAAAGAGCTGGAGTGCATTTTACCTAATTGCTGTATTATTCAAAATTGATGATGTTTTCTAAGTCTGAAGATTTGATCTAACATTTAGCTGAAGTCTGGGCAGAAAGATATTTTCTCAAAAGAACTCATTTATTTTAAAAGCAGCATTATATTCAATCATTTTCATTATGCGTAGACTAAGTTGCAATACATAATTTGCTATATTTAGAAATTTCTGATTGCAATATTTAGATCAAGTTGCAATACATAATTTTCTATATTTAGAAATTTAAGATTGTAATATTTGTGTAAAAATTCCTTTAAATTCTTATTGTTTGAGATAATAAATATCAATTTTTAGAGAATTATAAGCTCTCATTCTACATTATAAGCACTTACTAAATGGTATATGTGTGTTATCTCTTCTTTTTTTAAAAGAACTTATAAACACCTATTGTGCTCATTTTGCAGATGACATGAGAGTCACATGTTAGTGAGTAGTAGGGAGGGATTAGAACCTATCAATTAAAGGGGGTTTGGTGTGAGGAATGAACAGGCTTGACATAAAGTCTGTGTCAGGAAACTAAGGAACTCAGGGAGGAACGCTCCCCAGCCAACCTTGGGTCTATATTTATTATCATAAAGCAGGATAAAGGAGTTAAAAGTTACTTATCAGACATCAGCACCAAAAGAGGGAAACTAAAAGCAAGACCTCCAAGGTCAAGAGACCTTTGGAATCTAGAGAATCTTTACCATAGCCATTAGGCCTGGTACTGCCACAGCTCACATATACTTTCTGTCTTGGAGACCCGGTTTCTGACGTCCTGCACGTACACAACTCACTTGCTGTTTTGTGATTCTTTAATTCTCCCAAAGAGGAAGAAAGTCTTGTGCTAAAGATCAGGGCGCAATTTTCCCTACGATGACTATGACTGAAGAGCTTGAGCTGTGATGTGCTGTGCTCTGTTTCCTCTCAGGTCTGTGTTTTGTTCATGGATCTTTTACCGGTTTATTCACTGAGCAATAATTTTACCTATGTGAATTTCAGTTCTCGGGTTGATAAGATAGATATGTTAACTTTTATCACATCAGAAAATAGATGTCATTGAATGATACTAAGGATGTTCTGGGAAAGGCAGTAACATTTGCCACATTTGGAGAACAAATGGACACAACTTTTTTTAGGAGCAATTTAGAAATAGGAATCAAAGCGCTTAAAATTTTCATACCACTGTTTTACCTTGGACTCTGACAACTAGCTAAGCATTCTGAAAAAATAATCAGAGGTGTGAATAATGATCTTTGTCTATCCTATAACCATCTTTGAAGGAGATGTTCAACTATATTAATAAATCTAAAATTTGCAAATTGCTATATAAGTTGATATTGATGTGGCAGAGAATGTTCTCAGTTCCAAAATATGCAAGTAATAAAATGTGTATTTGAGATTAGTGACAGCAGATAAAATTCAAAAAGAGTTGAATACTTTAATTGGTTGGATCCAGTAAACTTAAAGTGTTACCTTAAGGAATAGGAACAAAAGGTATCAAGCACATAGGGACATGCTCACATTCATATGAGAAATCCCTTCAGAAGCTTTCAATGGTAGGAAAGAGTCATAGAGTCTGGAATCGTGGAAGCCAATGATAAAGATAAATTGTAAAAGGATGAAACTCACATCAGTAAAAATATAAGAGAATAAAGGTGAAGGCAAACCCATTGGGTATTATCGTCATAGCTAACTTGTTGCTGGCATTTGTAGCTTTCAAGATATTTTAAAATATGAAGTATTTTCTTAATTGTCAATAAGTTTTGTTGCTATAGGTATCCTTAAGAGAACTTAGAGTCATTGAGACAAAAGAAAGATTTATTTGGACTTGGTGGATAATTTATAATTGATAAAAAATATTTATATGCCTTGATATTATGATTGGTTTGTATATTAGATTTTAAGTGAATTTATTATATCTCCTTATAAACTATGTGATACTTAATGTAAAATAAATAACTTTATTTAACAAATGCTAGATTGAAATGTCATGAAATACTATTTTGAAAATATACATAATATGTCTGTATACACTCATATATAGGTATGCATCACATGTAACTTGAAACTTCCAAGATCAACTCAAGTAAAAACAAATATGCTAAAAATTTTGCCATTGGTCAATTTCTGAAGTTCAATCTCTTTGGCTTTTGGGGAACAATACACCATGGTGGTCAAGGGGCATAATCTGGAGTCAGGCAGAATTGGGTATAGATCCTGTTGTATTGTGCACTAGCTGGATAAGTTCAGGCAATGACCTGCCTCTATAAGCCTTTGCTTCATTCATAAAATGGAGTTAATTATGGTACCCTATTAACACTGTTGTTGTACTAATTAAAGTAGAAACGAAATGTAAAGAACTCAGTACCATATTTAGCACACGGTTACTCTCGTTAGTTGTTATTTTTATTATTGATAATATTTGAATAAGAATTGAATCCATCACACATTATTTTATTACACTAAGACATATGAAGTCATAATAAGCTATACCAGAAATACGTACAAACGTTTAGCCGAGGTACAATGTTTGGCACATATTAAGTCTTCAGAAGAATTAAATATGTCAGTGAATGTAACAACTTTAACCTATAGAGATGTTATATATTATTTCTGCTTTGTAGAAAAGAAATAATAAGAAATACACTTTAAGCATTATCTCAGTTGGGAAATACTCTTGTGGATTCAAAGTAATATAAATTGAAAATAGGTTTTATCATGAACATCCCAACCATATTAGCTGTGCTAACATATAATTGACTGATAATGAACAAGAAGCATGTCCTCTGGGTTTAGCCTGCTAACTTTACATGAACTAATTTCTATAGTTAAAAGCTAATTGTCAGTTAAAAATCACTTTTTCTTTGTACTTCTTGGGAATTTTTTGACCATTATATATAGGAACTATTGTAGCTCGAGATCTCTCCACCATATACAATCTCATTTCCTAGATAAGTTGTCATTTTCTCCCTGATAAACTCCTACATTATCAATTCTGTGCACGCTCGTGGAGAGAAATTTACTACTGACACTCACCACTCACTGCCCTTCTGCCCCCAAAACCCACAGTCAATTATGTTGTTCACACAACAGCTGATTGCAGAGTAGAACAATTCAAGAGCCATTCCAGAAATCAAGATGAAAGCATATCTTCCGGGGAGGCATTATCCTTACTTATCTTTCCCCACTCAGATCCTTTTTTTCTTTGCCCTTCCCCTGAGAACATGCTTTCAAGAATCCTGCCGCAGGGTCTGCTTCCAAGGAATCCAACTCAGGACAACATTCCTGATTTCTCTAGACCAATTCTTAGCAAACTCCATCATGGATACAACCTAGTCCATTGCCTCTGTTATAATGCAGATTGCCATGTATTTCATTGGCATAATTGTCTTTCTCCTTCATAAGACTAAACTTCTTGAGAGAAAAGATATTGTCTCATTGACTTTGGATTATTAAGGCTTCACAATGTTGCCTGGCACATATCAGAGAGCAAATAAATGCTACTGAATGAAAAATTCACAAGATTTTCCTCTGTATTAGCACTGAGAGTGAGGATGTTAAAAATAGACTAATTCAAGTGTACAAGAATATTTACAAAAGCCCTTTAAATATAAGCAGCAATGTTTCAAATATAAGAAGATTATTTTTCCAAAAACATTTTATATTGCATCTTAACATCAGAATAATTAACTTTCATTAAACTTGTGACATTTTAATAAGGACTCTCATGAACTTAATGTAAGTAGTCATAGAATACCACATGTGCAATTAGATAAACTATAACATCTAAAGCTCTGTAAATGTATCTAAAATAATAACAGATAAATCATAACAAAGTACACTGTAAATTTTACTTAGGTCAAAATGAGATCCAAGGAACAAATACATTTAATTTTGAATCGTATGCCTTTAGTCTTTTCCCCAAACAACACAAATAATATTAGAACCTAAGAGTCATTTGATTGTCCCTAAATTTCCTCATTTATTTTAAGTGGGTACCTACTTGTTTTTGTTAAATAGTGTTGCCTTGATTGAAGAAAAAGCTGACTGTACAATCCATATTTAAGCTTTCTTCAGAAAAAAATAAAAGCAGAAATTAATGTTAATAAAACTATAAAGGAGAGCATTCATCAGATAGGTATTTTTCTGAAGCCATTTTGTTCTAACTAGTACTATAAAAACTACTGTATTTAGGATTTTAAACGTTTCTCCATAATTGCAGTGGAATTAATACTCTACAGTCATTGGTTAATTCTATGCTTTATGATAATGTTATAATAAATGCTGATTAACTATAATTGACTAGAAAGGAGCAGGCAACCAGCATGGCTAATGACTAATTTGGGTATAGAGCAAGTACTTACATATTTTCAGTAATTCTATATCTAGATGACAACAGCTTGGGAGAATGTCAGGTACATTGACTGTCATCGTAGGGTAGGGGCTTATTTCCCCTTTTGTTTTCATCTTCACTATACAGCTTTAATTACTTCAGTTTTTAACGATATTTTTCAAATTTTAAAATGCTTCATTAGGTCAATTGGACAGAGATCTTTGCTTCTACATTTAATATTTTTGAACCTTTTCTAACTGAGTGAGGTACAAAAGTTTCTTGTCTTTTTTCTTGGCCTTTTGCTGAAGAGCAGACACTCCCAAAGTCTGACACGCATGCGCACCACCTCAAAGTCTGACACGCATGTGCACCACCTCAAAGTCTGACACGCATGCGCACCACCTAGGATCTGGTTACAATGCAGACTCAGAGCAAGTGTGGGACGAGGACTGTGGATGCAAAGCAGCTCCAGAGCCATGTCAAGGCTGCCCGTCCATAGAACACAGTTTCAGGAGCAAGGGCTGAGCTCTAAGGTGCAGATTCTTTGCAAACTCAGATTTAGTCTTTACATTAATTTTTTTCAAGTAAAGGAAATTTTGAAAGATTGCAAGAGGCGATGACTTTTCAAAGTTATTGTGACCTTCCATCTGGCATGACTATCAGCTTCCCCAATCCAAAATCCACCTCTGCTTCCCTGGCTTTCTACCAGGGTTAGTGCCAAACCGTCCATGTCTGCAGCCATGGCAGAAACACATTAGCCCTCAGCAGTGGCTTGAAGGGATTTTGGTGAAAGTTTCTGGATATTAAGAAAGTAGAGTTGGCACAATGTATAGAAACTTCACGATGACAAGAACAGAGGTAGTTAGTGGCAGTTTGACAAGTCTCTCTGCAGGAAAACAAATTAAGATGTCTTGACAGCTCTGAAAAAGCTGTTCTTTTTGGCATTTCCTTCCTTCCTATGTTCTCTGAGCATGTTATCTCAATTTCTCATCAAGCTACACTTATAGCCCAGGAATTTCTTTAGTAGCCAAGTCACACTTCGGAGTTCTGTCAGTTGTGAATAGCCGCCAAGAATTTTCACTCCCTCGTCAAATGTACTTATGTAGTATTGCAGCCATCAGGCCTTTCATTTCAATAAAACTTTTGCTTTAGCATGCGCTTTCTCATTTCTGCTCTTATTTCATCCTGTCTTCCTAAGGAGTGAAATTCCATAGATAACTTTTTTTATTCATTGGCACAATAAACATTAATTAAATTCCTACTACAGGCAAGGCTATGGCAGGTACCAAAGAAGACACAAAGATTAATAAGTCATGGCACTGCCCTCAGAGAACCTGAGCAGAGACATAAAATCATGTGCATGCATTGCTAGATAGACAGGGATGGGTGTTTCAATGAGTTAAAGATCACATATGGGAGAATCTGTCAAAGTGCTCCGTGATTTTCAGCCGGTACCAGCGTGGGGGAGGTGTAGAAGGCACCCCAGGACAGTAACTTCATAGGGCAAACTTTGAATAATGAGTAGAATTTAGAGGTGGGGTAGAGAAAGAAGCTATACACATCGTGAAGCTGAGAAATGAGGGATGCTGCTTGAAGAAGAAATAGGACATCATGTTTGTAGTGTGGTGATTGTTGCTGTCTATTTAAAGTATGAAAACACTAGGTTGTCACTAGAAACTGGAGGGGTTGATCTAAAAGAAGGGGGTTTAAGCTTGTACTGACGTCTCTAACCTTCTTCTTTGAAGGGAATGAGGCTTGGGAGATGAAGTGACCAATGAAGGGTCAGAAAGCTCAGTGAGCGTGCTGTAAACCTAATACCTGGGTTCCCAGTTCTACCCTGCCCGCTGTCTACTGTCTGCGGAAGGTCACGGCCGACCTGGATCCTAGCCCCATTGCTTCACTACAGCCAGAGTCTACTAGCCCCTCCAGGGAACTCCCAAGGAAGGGAGAGAGAGAAAATCACTTTATACAATAGGGACAGACAGTAGAAGGCAACAAGCGACTTCCTTTTATCTGAAAACAAATAAAATTTAACACTCATTTGAGTTTGCTTTAGGGATTTTTATAGTAAACTATCTGAATTTTACAACCTATTTTTGATGCATTTTTATTTTTGTACACATACATGCTTTTGTTCTATACTCACGCTTCAGGTACATGATTTTTTACAAGATATATGACTTGCCATTAAAAAATACAAATGTGTAAATTGCATATGGCTAGCCATCATATTTAATTTTTTTCTTAAACTGTGTTATTACCTCCTAGGCACTTTCTGTAGCACATTTGTTCAAAATAGATAATATATCATCATGGCTTTTCACAGCAAAGAAGAGGATTTTAATGAAAATGCCACTTTTAATAAGAAACCTCAATAATATGTGGTCTTGTGGTCTTGGTTGTTCCAGCTGAGATATTAATGCCTGGCACTTTTTTCTCTAGAAATCAGTAAATAAAGGTAAAAAGAAGTTGGCTTGAAACACAAGGCTAAAGAAGTTGGAATAATAATTGTCTTTAGAAAGAACACATAAGGTATATAAAATAAAAATCTCAATATTTACTATATGTCATAAATGTTTTCTTTTCTTCTTGTTCCCACGCCCCAAAGCTTAAATAAAGAATCAAACTAATAGTTAAATCAGTCAGATTTGAGTTAATATATTTCTATGTCTTCAAATTTTATGACTTTAAGTGTTTCTAGAATAAGAAACGAAACCCATAGACCGAAAAGAGTCAGAGTGTTCCGTTGTATAGAGGCTTTGATTCCACACTCAGGGAACCCAGGGCATCTCTAAATTTACATAGAAGACATTCTCATTTCTGGGTTCTCCTCTCCCCACACCTAACAAATTCCCATATCAATCATTTGGAGGGAAGGAAAAAATTAGCAATACTCTTACTCACTTTGAAAAATGAGTAATACACTTATTTATTTTTTTAAGCCCAAAGGAGCAAGAAAGTCAAAAATTTTAAATCCAGGCAAGTTAACAAAGAGTCAGTTATTTCTGAATCACGTCTGTACTGAGTGCGTGCTGCATATATGCTGCTATGTAGCTAAGAGCCCAGTCTGGAAAGATGGGCAGGGGCCATGCCTCCTGGGAGATTGCAGGATGGCCATGTGCCCAAGCAGACAGATTGGATTATACTCTCAGTCTAGAGCCCTCGGAGTCCAGAAATGCCCTTGACTACTTGTGAGGAAGGGGACCTGGATGGAAAGGATGGGGCAGAGGAGAGCATGGAAATGGCACAAGCAACCACTGATGCTTTCAAAATTGAGGAGCAGAGCTCAGTGAGGGCTTAGCAGGCTAATTTTTAGCATACCGAAGAATAGTGAGTTTGAGGAAAGGGACTATGTCTGTTTTATTTAAGCCAGCCCTGTCACCAGTGAAACACGTGGAGAACTGGCATGCAGTGGGCCCTTCAAATATATTGACTTCGCCAAGTCTCAACTTAATGATTGGCTAAAAGCCTGAGGGGTTTCTTGTTGTGTTTATTTTTTGTACACTTTGCATTTTGAATTCCTTCTTATACTTCATGTCACATTGGATGGTGGTTATTCACAATGGTAAATGTTTTATACTGGTTTACTACTGTACTGAATGATACCAATTAAAACAGAAAACAGAAGCTGTTAAAAGAAAACAAGCGAGAGGGGAAAGTCTAATATAGTTTCCATTAGTTATGTATTACAAATCTTCTAACACAGAAGCAGGGCTTTTATGTTTTATTGTCTAAACACAGTGAAGGTGTGTATCTCACTTACACAAAAGTAGGTGGGTGGCCCTCCTCCAGTGTGCATTTTTCTCGAGCACAGTTTGTAATTACTGTTGTATGACTGTTGAATTCATTTCCATTGTTCTCACTATTATGTGTGCTCCTCTGTGGGAAGCCTGCACCTTCCTACATAGTCCTGTAGCAATATAGACCAATATCAATGACATAGCAAGACTTCTTAAAATATATTTTTAATTTTTCATTTCCATCTTCTCCCTATCCTTCCCAACCTCTGCTAACCATCAATCTACCCTCTATCTTCACAAAAGCCAACATTTTTTTAGCTCCCGCATATGTAATATCTATCTTTCTGAGCTTATTTCGTTTAACATAATGTCCTCTATTTCCATCTACATTCCTACACATAAACAGAGTTGCATTCTTTTTTATGGCTGAATAATATTCCATCGTACACATATCCCACTATCTATGCCACATTTTCTTTATCCATTCCTCTGTTAATCGACACTTAGTTTGATTCCATGTCTTTGCTGTTGTGAGTAGTGCTGCAGTAAACATGTGAGTACAGCTATCTCTTTGATGTACTGATTTCATTTCCTTTAGATATACAACCAGTAGTAGAATTGCTGGATTGTATGGTAGTTCCATTTTTAGTTTTTTAAGGAACCTCCATATTGTTCTCCACAGTGGCTGTATTAATTTTTATTGCTACCAACAGTATATGAGAATTTCCTTTCTCCACACCCTTGTTAACATCCATGATTACCTGTCTTTGTGATAAAAGCCATTTTAAATGGGGCGAGATGATATCTCATTTTGGTTTTTATATGCATTTCTTTGATGATTAGTGATGTTGACTATTATTTATATACTTACTAGTTATTTATAGGTCCCTTTTTGAGAAATGTGCAAATCTTTTACTTGCTTTTCTTTTTTTTTTTGAGATAAAGTCTCACTCTGTTGCTATGGGCAGAGTGCCATGGAGTTACAGCTCACAGGCTCACAGCAACCTCAAACTCCTGGGTTTGAGCATTCCTGTTGCCTCAGTCTCCTAAGTAGTTGGGGCTATAGTCATGTGCCACAGCCCTGCTAGTTTTTTCTATTTTTATTAAAGACAGGAATCTCGCTCATGCTCAGGCTGGTCTCAAACTAGTGAGCTCAAGCAATTCACCTGCCTCAGCCTCCCACAGTGCTAGGATTACAGACGCTAGCCACCTTGTCTGGCCCTTGTGCTTACTTTTTATTTGAGTTACTTGATTTTTGCTATTAATTTTTTTGAGCTCCATATGTAGTCTGGTTATTAATCTTTTATCAGATTGATAGGTTGCAAATGTTTTCTCCCATTCTATAAATCATCTTTTCAATTTGTTGAGTGTTTCATTTGCTGAGGCGAGGCTTGTACAATCCCTTTTGTCTATTCTTTCTTTGCTTGTCTATGCTTTTGGGGTTTTACACAAAATACCTTTGCCAAGACTAATGTCCTGGAACATTTCCCCAATGTTTCCTTCTAATAGTTTCACATTTTCAGGTCTTAGATTTAAGTCTTTAATCCATTTTTATTTGATTTGATTTTTGTATATTGTGGGAATGATCAAACTTATACAGTATTTTAACCTAATGGCCCAGAAAGGAAAACAATGATATCTACTAAAATATAATAGAACCTGCAAAAGTATATAGAACCAGATATATACATTATAAAACATAGATCATATTTATACTAATACTGTGATAATGGGGAAAAAACATAAATTGATAAATTTTTATCAGGATAAAAATCAAAGAATATATGTATGTTTTCTTGGTGAAAGATTTTTTTCCATTACATCTGAGAATATCTTAGCCATTCTTATTATTTTCTTGTTTCACTGTTTGGCAGTGCACTTATGCTTAGAGAATCTTATATTTTACATGCTGTGGATAGTATTTAGGATATTTTCATAATTAATAAATGCTTAAAAGTCATGGTTTAATCCATTAAAGTACTTCCAAAACAGATTTTTATTAAAAGGGAAAAATTAGATTTATAGCTATCTCTTCTACTGCCTACCTCTCATTTAGTAAAGTCTTCACATAGAAAGAGATTGGATTAGATAATTGCTCTAAGCCTTTTTAGATATAATATCTTTTCTAATTCTAACTATTAATAAGTTGCTACATTTCTGAGCTCTTAGAGAATTTTTGGTTTTCCCTGTTTACAGATAGACATATTCCCCATCAATTATAGGCAGCCCCTATTAGAAAATGTAGGTCTTATAGTCCATGAAAAGATATAATAGAAAAACAACCCCTCAAACTCACAAGTTTAAGGAACTTCCTATTCTAAACAGTCTTCTGGGTTGAAGAAAAGGTAAAAATTGATTTCTTATTAAATTATCAATTCATTCAAATTATTTTTCCTTATAATATTCCCGTTCTATAATTTTTCATGTGTTTTCTTTCTGAAATAAAACCATATTATCTTAAAAACCATATTCTGAGCAACTCAGAATCACAGGTTAACACATACCCAAGAGAGCTAATAGTTTGTCTGCAGGTGAAAGGTAGACAACTCCACGAAAGCCCAAAGAAAACCTTTGTGCCCCTTCACGAGACATTGAGATCCCACAACATAAGAGAGGTTAAAACATAGGAGGACCCTTGCTCTTCATTAGACTTAAGAGTCTTTGTGATCATATCCAAAGCTCTGTGAGGATTTATATGGCATTATATACATGGAAGGAAGAAAAACTCTCTCAGCCAAGAATTCCCAATACTGCAATTTATTTAAAAATATATTTTCCTTTTAAGTTTGGGGAACATTAATGATTCTCCACATTCTACCAACTTGGAGTTGGACAGAAAGGAAGTATAAAAATAGAAATCAGCATTTCTGAATATAATTTATTTTCTAAGCTATCTTTTCTATGGCGGGAGTATTCTAGGAAATATACACAGTACTGAATGGGATGATGGGTGCCAAGAGCTTAACACAGTATCAGGAATACAGGCTGTATGTTATGTATTTTATTAATCTTATTACTATCACGATATTTCAAAGAAGTGAGAATTTGTGATAAAACCAAGCACAACATAATCTACCTCCCTCTTCATTATTGGCACATTAAAGTGTCTGGGAAACCTTTTTAAATTCTTTCAACTAAATGTTTTCCCAGTGTAAACAGAGTTCATTTTCATGAAATGAATTAGGAGTCAAGTTTGGAAAATCTCAATCTAGCTAATGCATATGTGTAAAAGTATTTCAGTTCATTGCATAAATACTGATTTCTGAGTGTGTGTTCAGCTTATACTAAGAGCTGCAGGGAATGTGAAGAAGCGAGATGGAGACAGTTATTGTTTTAGTCTAAATTGGGGAAGCAAGATGACATAACATGTAATCACCTGCTGGATCATTTTACGGTGAATACAATAGTTGGTAGAAATGGGGGAAAGAATTTTAGGTTAACCATCAGTCAGGGTTTGATGAAAATAGGGCCTTGTAGGAAGGTTGAAGTTGAGTACAGCTGAAAGTCTGGGAAACCCACCATAAGCAAAGATAAGGACATTGAATAGGCGCTAAATAACTGAAGAAAACTTCACTGACAAGAAATAGGGAGCCTGTGTACAATACAAACCAGAGAGGAGAGGGAATGGGAACTATACTTTAGGCATACGACTTTGGAAAGAGTGTGGTTGCAAATTGAAATTGGGAGTCATGGAAGTCAGAGAGGACCATCAAGTTGGCATTACAGATGTGGTGGCCCACGGAAAACCTCTGCAGCTTAGTATGGAGTCTAATGCTGCAGGACCAAAATACTGCTTTAAACTCCACCTCCATCACATTTGTGTGAACTTGGGCAACTTCTTAAATCGATTGTGACAGTTTTTT
Source organism: Arctocebus calabarensis (assembly GCA_963573935.1). Taxonomy (NCBI): domain Eukaryota; kingdom Metazoa; phylum Chordata; class Mammalia; order Primates; family Lorisidae; genus Arctocebus; species Arctocebus calabarensis. The sequence goes on from CAUYON010029630.1 coordinate 14,179, forward strand.
CATGCATCAGATGAGGATAGAAATATCATCTATGCCATGAAGTTATTGCAAAGTTCAAATGAAGTACATTAAACAGTGTTAGAACAGTGCCTGCCGCATAATTAATGTGCAGTAAATAAGTTAGTTCTAATTAGCTGTGATGGAAGGGAAAGAAAGGAAAAACCTTTCAAGATGTTAATTAAGCACATTTTGTAGCCTACTGTAGCTTGGAAGGTAGGTAGGGTAGGTAGCTAAGTCCTCCATCTTCCACCCCTATCTCTGGTGTTGCTACCGGCCCGCCCCTCCTATTTAATCAGTTTTCTTCAGTGCCGTTAGAATTCTTTCTAAAATGCAAATCTGACAATGGCACTCCCTAATTAAAATTTTCCATGGCTCTTTACAGCCCTGAAGATCAAGTTCAATGCCCTTGGCACATATTGTAGAGCCCTGTGTTGCCTGGCTCACCTGTTCCTCTTTTGTCCTTTCTCTAACCATTCTTTGCCCCCACATCCTCCACTTCTGAAAGTGCATGAGCTCTCACTGCTGAGACAGCTCACATGTGGGAATATTCTCCTTCCCCTTTGTGCCTGGATGCACCTATTAGCATAGGGCATATAATACAAATTTCAAGATATGGAAACATTTGCACTGTGTGTGCAGATACCAAGGAGTGACTTGAAAGAGGTAGCAGCACGCCAAGGAAGAAGTTTATCTTTCAGACCTGGGTTGTCTTGGTTACACTGAAGATTAAATATGCAATTATTCAATGCTATTTCAGAGTTTTATGTGCATTTTCCTTTAGGTTACATTTTCTTAAGAAATAAGTAATATATATTCAAAGAACAAAAGGATGCATGATGAAAAAGTCTTCATGCCACCCTTTGAATGCCTGAAGCCACACGCTATCAGTTTCTCGTGAATTATTCCAGATATACTTTGTGCATTTTGAGAGATGTATATGAATATGCAAATTTCCCACTTGCAAAAATGTGTAACTTGTTATGCAATCAAATTTGCCAATGTTTTCAGAGTTATGATTTATGTGTAGACTTTACTTACTCCAAGATTATAAGAAGAAATTCATTTCTTCAGCTAGCTGTGGGTTGTTTTTTATATTTAAATTTCTGATACTGGGGTACGATATGAGATATTGACCTTACTTATTTTTCCAGGAGTTTTTCTTTAGATATATTTTTAAATAATCCATTATTTTGAGTGCTTATTTGAAATGCTTCCTCTCCTGTATATACTGGGCCAATTTATGAACTTTCTTTGCTGTTATAGAAATCTATACTTGTGCGCAATTTGAAATAGTTTAACATAGTAAGTTGCAAATGAACTTTATGTTCGGCCTATATATTCTTTTTGTTTGTTTGATTGTTCTGTTTGTTTTCTTTACATGTACCTGTATATTCTTACGCATTATCACTCTTTCTATGATTTGCTTACAATAAATGTTTTAGTATACTCCGGGAATAATAATCCCTTGTTACTATCTCTTTCCAGGATTTTTCTAGAAATTTTTGTTTATAGTTCTACATAAACTTTGGAACTATGTTTTATAAATTAGAAAAGAATCAGGTGATATTATTATAAATTTACAGACTAATTTTGAAACTTTGTAAACTTTTATGGTATGGTTTTTTGCTACTCAAGAAAATAGTATATCTTTCTATTTTTTTCAATCTTTATTTAAACCTTTCTACATATGATGTTACATACCTTACATAGTCTTGTTTCTCATTTTAATGACGCATTTAATCAATTATAGCTTTTAACTAGTGTTTGCACATTACACTGAATTCTAACCTTGCCCTAAAAAGCAATTGCCCAGCAAAGTCTAAAAGGAAAATTACAGGGATCTAACTCATGGCTACTACTTTCAGAAAGATACCGTGGAAAAAGCTCTTTCAGATTTACTCATAGAGATACCTCATTTAAAATTTCTTTCTGACATACTTTATTTTCCATGATGTGAAGAAGAGGATTACAATTCCTTGTACTGAAGTGAAAATATCCTTAATTGCTTGAAAATATTTTCTATTTGCACAGTATTGAAGTATGGAAGTCCTCTCACAAAATAAAGACTGGGATAGTGAAGCAATCTACCTAGATTAAAAATGGCATTAATAATAGGTAGAAAAGGGTCTACTAATTTCCAAATATTCTTCTGTAGAATTTTATTTCAGTCATAAGTCTTCTTTCTCTCTGAATGAATTAGTAGTTTTTTAATAAATAGATATTTACTAACTATATACCAGTCACTATACCAACTAAAGGAGACAGAAAAATATTTGGTTATTGCATTTTATGTTCTTGAGGACAGTAGTTTATGTCTTGAAAATCATGCTAAAATTTTCTTTGTGCCTTTTCACTTTCATAGCACAGCATTCTAATTTTAGGAAATTTGACACTCTTGATGGTAAGATAATTTTGTTTGATTTACTATTTACTACTGATTAGGGCACACAAGCTGTTTAAATTACATATCAATGTGAGATTGATAAATACCAAGCTATTTCATCCAGTAGAGATGTAAATGATTTCTGATAGAATCATAGAGTTTATAGTGTTATTGTTGTATAGAATATTAACCTACATTTTGTATAACTTAGCAAACTTATTTCATCTTTTTTTACTTTCTCCTGAAGTGTACGTATGTATCTATATGTATGCAAATTAGTGTACATATGGAAAGAAGCAAACAATATATAACAGTATGCCAGTCACTACCAGTTTCTCCTGTCTTCCTGTGAACAAGCCTTACCATACTGCAGTTTTCTTCCTTAAAATCTTTGCTGGGTACTTGTTATATTTTTTTGAGAGGGATGAGAGTGATATTTCAAACTACAAAACTTATACTTTAATAATGTCTATAATGCTTTAATTATTTTTCCTTTTCATACTTGGGCTGTTTTCCAATGCCATTGTAAAAGAGTAGGTGGCACGTTTTGAAGAAACTTGACATTAACTTTTGCTTTAAGATAATTATAAAAAACTTGAAAATTATTTTACTACTTTCTGAATACAAATAGATGGTAGGAGAATAACTTGTCACCCCCTTACTCACATATCATTGGTTCTCAATAATAATTGAGATTATTCTAAATTCTAAAACAAGAACAATTTGAAATTATTTTGAGCCCAAGAAAGTCATTTTTCAAGTAATCAACTATGCCTCATCTGATTAGAACACACAAAATTGAAATAAATTGAAATGAAAGTATCAGCAAGCATTTCACTTAGCAAGAGCAAGTGTACAGTGTCTACAAAGGTGTGTAGTCAGTCTTCCGTGCTGGGGTTACAATAAAAAATGTTGGAAAGCCAGCGTTCTAAATGTCCTTTGCTCAAGGCTTTTAGAAGATAATCAATTGCAGGGATATAAAATGATGTTGGAAAGTATGAACTACATGGTCATACTTAGCTTAACATCAGAAAACTCAGAAAAAAGCAAGATATTTGACGTAGCAGCCAAGGCAATTGTCCCTTGTCTACAGCCTTGCTTCCTTTTTGTGTGGACACATTTCACTGCAGGACGAGCCTATTCCTGAAAGACTGGTTGACAACTCTGCCTTCCAGCTCTGGTAGTTATGATGCATTGGTCACAGAAATGGAAAGAAAAGCTTTATAAATCCATCCCTGAGCCACATCATTACATATAAGAACAAAAGTCAGAGAAGATGACAACTATCTGAACTGAAAATGAAACCTGGGTCAAAAGCTTCTGAACTATAAAATAAAAATAAAAACTAAAAGAAAACCTATCTCCTGTTTGAAATGGAACAAATGCTTGTGCTTATCTGTATTTTATATTCAGTGAATGTAGTATAGAATACTTATTTCACTTTCCTAATGTATCCTTGAAGTTCAAGTGGCCTTTGGCCCTCTTCAGTCTGAAGAGCTCTGTGTAGCTCTTCTAACAAATTCAATGTATTTAAATGTAGTTATGTTACAAAGCTGACTAGGAAAAAGACATCCAAATGTTTTTCAACATCAGAACCTCTTCCATCAAATTGCCATTCATAATTGTGGAACAGAATTTTACTTTTTCATGGGACAAAGGAAGCTTTTGCTGAAATAATTCCATGGTGAGACAGCTCTTGAACTAGGAACTTAGACTAGAAAATATGTTTGAAAGTCAACACCATGTTCCCATTGGTAAATGTTCTGCATTTTTAAATGACTAATTTCTATCAGAGTATCAAATCTATCAAATATTTTTAAATACAAACAATTAGGGGCTTAAGCATAGGTGATCTTTTAATTCAAAATGTGATTTGTTGTTATTCTCTTGAATATTGGCTCAGGTCCCAGAAGGAAGCACATGGATGCAAACTTCCTTTACTCCTCTGCCTGCCCCTGACACTCAGCACCTGTAAGGACAGCCTTAGGGAGCCACTGTTGGGGTTGTTTCCTTCTGCTATGTTTGGGTATAAAATAAAATCTTTCGTTTCTCTGGTATGGAAACGTGTTGTATACGTTGAATACGTGTTGTATACATGTTGAATACGTGTTGTATTCAAAAGTTATTCTTGCCTTTTTCTGCTGGCCAACATCCTTGTCAAGTTAAAATTTGGAAGTAGACAAAGGAATTATTCTATGAAGCTTTGCTACTCAGAGTGCAGAGCCTTAAGGGCAGTTCAAGTGCACATTAAAAGGCAGTCTCTACACAGGACTGGGAATGAGTGTAGCTCATCCCCAACAAGTCAGTGAATTGAAGAGCTATTAGTTTTGCCAGAATGGCCCCACATGGGCTTTTCCTACTTTTCTCTTCTCTCAGACAGCAGAGTTTAACTCAAAGATGAGGGTCAGGTTTAAGAATGTTTTTAAGGTAATTCCAAGTGGACACTTTCTCAGGGCAAAGAAATAATGACCTCTAAAGCCCAGGAGATATTGTTTTAGTGGAACTATTTTCTCTGTAAACTGCTGAAATCAGTTTCACGAACGAAGAAGAAAAAAAGAAGAAGGAGGAAAAGCTTAAGAAATAAAAGCATGGAGGAGGAGCCAAGATGGCGGTCTGTAGCCAGCTTTCTGCAGACGCTCCTGTCCAGAAGGAGAGTTAAAGGACAGAAATTTAGCGAGAAAGCCAACGGTTTGGAGCTGAGCCAAGAGACAAGGTCGAGGAACGCACATCAACGCTGGAGCGACCTGCGACCCCAAGGATACAAAAAAAGGTACACAGCACATCGCCAAGCGGACGGGAGTCCCCTCCCCCAAGAGAACAGCTCGCAGTATATGCCATACTTCCATACAAACAAGCGAGCACAGTTCAGATATCCTCCCACTCTACCCCATGGGAGAGACCCTCTAAAAACCAGACCTCGTTCCCCTGTGCCCCGGCACTCTCCTGCCAGGCATATAGCGGCATAAAGCTGTATAAAACTGTATATATTCTCTAACCTGCAAGTTGGAACTCCCAGCACTCCCCTCCACTCTCACCCTGAGATTTGGAGGTCTGTCCCCCATGGAGTCCAGATTCTTGAACACTTTCTCAAGGGGTGTGGACAGGGCGTGGGGTGCTGCTGGTCTGTGCCGGTTCTCCCGGCTTGGGAGCGGTAAGGATAAGCCAAAAAGCGGCTGGCCGGCTGGCTTTGCTGAATTTCGGCCACACCTGGCCCTCAGGGGATGACAGCAGAGACAAAAGGCTGAACCTTGCAGAATAAGTCAGGACTATTAGCAGCCCAGCGTCTCCCCCACAGGGCAGAAATTCTGCGAACTTGTTCTGTTCTATCAGCTTTTTTACCTACTTTACATCAATCAGGGACAGGACTGGAATTGAGTGAGTCGCCCCAGCCCCCAGCAAGTACCCACGTTGTTAGGCCTCACCTCCAACACC
>CAUYON010029631.1:0-20004 GCA_963573935.1 Arctocebus calabarensis
AGCTCACAGCAACCTCCAGCACCTGGGCTTAGGCGATTCTCTTGCCTCAGCCTCCCCAGTAGCTGGGACTACAGGCGCCCGCTACAATGCCTGACTATTTTTCTGTTTTGCAGTTCGGCCGAGGCTGAGTTTAAACCCTCCACCTTTGGTATATGGGGCTAGTGCCCTACTCAATGAGCCACATGCTCAACCTGAGGTGTCTATTCTTTATCCATATACTTTCTGAAAGATGTTCTAGAGAATTGGTATAATTTGTTTTTTTTTTTTTTGAGACAGAGACTCAAGCTGTCACCCTGGAGAGAGTGCTGTGGCATCCGAGCTCACAGCAACCTCCAATTCCTGGGCTTAAGCGAGTCTCCTGCCTCTGCCTCCCAAGTAGCTGGGACTACAGATGCCTGCCACAACGCCCGGCAGCCCTCATTGTTGTTTGGCGGGCCTGGGCTGGATTTGAACCCGCCAGCTCAGGTGTACGTGGCTGGCGCTCTAGCCCGTTAAGCCACAGGCGCCGAGCTGAGAATTGGTATAATTTGTTCCTTAAATGTTTGGTAGAATTCACCAATAAACCTAACTGTTGGTCTGTTTTGTTTTCGGAGGTTATCGGTTACTGATTCAACCTATTTAGAAGATATAGGCCTATTCAGATGCTCTTTTTCACTTTTTGGATACAGGGTCTTTTTCTGTTACTCAAGCTAGAGCACAGTGGCATCATTATAGCTCATAGCAACCTCAAGCTCCTGGACTCAAGCCATCCTTCTGCCTCAGCCTCCTGAGTATCTGGGACTATTTATAGGCACACACCCCAATGCCTGCCTATTTTCTTCCTTTTCTCTCTCCCTCTCTCTCTTTGGGTAGATATGTTGCCCATGGTAGTCTTGAACTGGCCTTAAACAATCCCAAAATCCTGGGATTGTGGACATGAAACACCATGCCTGGCCTGTTTTTTCCTCTTGTATGTTTTGGGCAGATTGTGTCTTTCAAGGAATTGTCCTGTTTCATCTAGGTTATCAGATTTGTGTATGGAGTTGTTATTTTTATTCCTTGATTATCCTTTTAATATTCATGGGATCTGTAGTGATATCTCTTCTCCATTTCTGGTGTTGACATAGCATATATAAGTATTATAGTTATTTGTGTCTTCCTAAAAAAATCATAGATTTACTGATCTTATTGATATCCTTAAAGAGATCATTTGTTTTCTTTTTTGATTTCCTGTTTTCAGTTTTACTGATTTTTTTTTCTCACTTTAAAATTTTTCCTTCTTTTGCTTTCATTGGGTTTTAAATTGTTCTTTTTTTATTTCCTAAAGTGGAAACATAGTTTACTACTTTTAGATCTTTCTTCTTTTCAAATACAGTTGACCTCTGTTTTTCTTTTTCTTTTCTTTTCTTTTTTTTTTTTGAGACTGAGTCTCAAGCTGTCACTCAGGGTAGAGTACTGTGGCATCATAGCTTACAGCAACCACCAACTCTTGGGCTCAAGCAATCCTCTTTCCCCAGTTTTTCTATTTTTAGTAGAGATGGTGTCTCTGCTTTGCCCCCAGGCTGCTCTCGAACTCCTAAACTCAAGCAATCCACCTACCTCAGTCTCCCAGAGGGCTCGGATTACAGGCATGGGCTACTGCACCTGGCTTTATGGTTGACCTTTGAATGACACACGTCTGAACTATGCAGGTCCATTTATGTAGGTTTTTTCCAATAAACATATTGGACAATTTTGGGGAGACTGGGCAACAGTTTGGAAAAACTGACACCTAGAAAAATTGAAAAAAATTAAGCAACAATTAAGTGTGTCACGAGTGCATAAAATATAGGTAGATACTAGTCTGTTAATATTGTTATTATAAAAGATACACAAATGTATTATAGAAAATTAGATGCTACCAAAACTGATGTATATATAGACCTTGCATGGTGCCATTCATAGTTGAGAGAAATGTAAACAAAGATAAAGATACAGTATTAAATAATAATTGCATAACATTAACTAAAGTACAAACTACACTGCAGTAATAAATTTGTAGCTACCTCTTGTGTCTTGTTGCTATTGTGGTGAGCTCAAAAGTTGGGAATATCTGGCTTGGTGCCCATTGCTTAGTGGTTAGGGAGCCAGCTACTTGCCCAGGGGCTGGTGGGTTCCAACTCAGTCAGGGCCTACTAACAACAACAACAAAATAGCTGGGCATCATGGTGGGCGCCTGTAATCCCAGCTAATTGGGAGGCTCAGGCAAGAGAATCCCGTAAGCCCACAAGTTTGAGGTTGTTGTGAGCCATGATGCCACAACACTGTACTGAGGGTGACATAGACCCTGTCTCAAAAAAAAAAAAGGAATATCTGCTTAAAATGCTATGTGATGGGGCAGTGCCTGCGGCTCAGTGAGTAGAGCTCTGGCCCCATATACTAAGTGTGGTGGATTCGAACCCTCACCCCAGCCAAAACTGCAACAAAAACAAAGCAGGGCATTGTGGCGCGCGCCTGTAGTCCCAGCTACTCTGGAGGCTGAGGCAAGAGAATTGCCTAAGCCCAAGAGCTGGAGGTTGCTGTGATCTGTGATGGGACAGCACTCTACCAAGGGTGACAAAGTGAGACTCTGTCTCTTTAAAAAAAATAAATAAATAAAAAGTCATGTGATGCTAATCATCTCTCTGTGCACATTTTGTTTCTATACTAAATTGGGCATTACAAGAAAAGATGATCCTATGATTCTTGTGTATTTTTCATTGTGTTTAGTGCAATATTTTAAACTTTGTATATAGCACCCTTGGACCCACATGCAGTGTTAGTAGGGATATTTGGACTCCTTTAAGAAGCAGAGAGTAGTCGTGACATAATAAGAAAAAGTTAACATTTAGTAGTTTAGCATTTTCAGACAGATGATTCTTCATGAACATATGAAATAAATTTATAGTATATACAGTAAACATAAATGTAAGTTTTATATATGTGAAACATGGAAAATATGTGTTGGTTGACTGTTTATGTTATTGGTGAATCTTCTGGTCAACAGTGGGCTTTTATACTAGTTAAGTTTTGGGGGATTCAAAAGTTATATGTGGATTTTGACTGCTTGGGGTGGGGGTTGGTGTCACAACTCTTGTTGTAAGGGTTAACTGTGTATGTATGCTTTAATGCTGTAAAGTTGCCCCCAAGCTTTATTGTTTCTGCATCTCACACAATTTGATAAGTTTTTAAATTTTCATTTAGTTAAAAAAATTTTTTTTAATAACTTTTTTTTTTTTTTTTTTTACAGTTTTTGGCTGGCGCCGGGTTTGACCCACCACCTCTGGTATATGGGGCTGGTGCCCTATTCCTTTGAGCCATAGGTGCTGCCCTAGTTATTTTTTATTTTCTCTAGAGATTTTTTTTCTTTGTCCCATGTGTTATTTAGAAGTGTGTTAATCTCCAACTATTTTGGGATTTTTGAAGCTATCTTTTTTTTCTTTCTTTTTTTTTTTTTTTTTTTTTTGCAGTTTCTGGCCTGGGCTGGGTTTGAACGGGCCACCTCCAGCCTGTGGGGCCAGCACTCTACTCCTTTGAGGCACAGGCGCTGCCCTGAAGCTGGTTTTATTGATATCTAGTTTAATTTCTTTCTTTCTTTTTTTTTGAGACAGAGCCTCAATCTGTCACCCTGGGTAGAATGTCCTGGCATTACAGCTCACAGCAACCTCCAATTCCTGGGCTCAAGCGAGTCTCCTGCCTCTGCCTCCCAAGTAGCTGGGACTACAGGTGCCTGGTATAACGCCCAGCTATTTTTTTTGTTTGGGTTGCAGCCGTCATTGTTGTTTGGCGGGCCCAGGCTGGATTCGAACCCGCCAGCTCAGGTGTACGTGGCTGGCGCCTTAGCCTGCAGAGCCACAGGCGCAGAGCCGATATCTAGTTTAATTTCATTGTGGTGTGAGAGCAGATGTTGTATGATTTCTGTTTTTAAAAATTTCGTGGCTCAGGTGGCGGCCTGGGAGGCAGCGGCAGCAGGGGCAGAGGCAGGCGTCGCCTGGACGGGCACTGGCTTGCGGGCGCCGGCTGCCTCCCTCCTTCTCTTTCTAGCTCTCTCGTTCACGTTCTCACCAGCTATAGGGACTCCTCCTAGCGCTATCAGGAAGGGAGAAGGAGAACAGAGAACACCAAGTTCCCGCAGCAGCTGCGAATCTCGGCAAGGAGGCGGCTGTGGCTCCGACGGGGCAGGAGTGTGCTCCACCGTGGAGCTCACTACCAGAGAGCATCCGCAGCTAGGGGCGCTCGGACCTTTTGCTCTCTGCGGGGCGGTGGCCCAGGAACCTATGAGACGCACCTATGAAGAGCCAGAGATCCAAAGCCCGGGAGGCGCGCAGCAGAGTCGGAGGGTGGTGCTGCTGGTGCAGGATCCGGAGAGTGGCTGGCAGGAGGCGGCGGCGAGAACTTGAACTTGGCGTCAGGAGCAGGCGCCCCAGATGCCCCCTCCGGGGCCGGGACGCTGAGGGACCTGGGTGGCAGCTCTGACCCTCTCTCCCCAACCCCCCATGGCCGTGGTGGAGGACCAGGTTCCTGCGCCGTGGCCGTAGGCGGCCTCTCGCATTGGCCAAGTGGCTGAATAGTACTTTAGTTTGGGCAACAGCAAGACCAAGAGCCCCCCCCCCCCCCCCCCACCTCCCAGCCGCCGTGGCCCAACTGCAGCGCCAGGGCGAGAGGCCCTCGCAGCCCCCACAGGCCGTGCCGCAGGCCTCCTCTGCTGCCCCGGCATCCTGAGGTCCGACTGCTGCCTCCTGTTTCTCGCTGCCCCCACGACAGAGGCAGTACCAGTGACCTCGTCCGTGCCTACCGTGCGCAGAAGGAGGGCGACTTCGAAGACCTCTACAACGGCCGGCACATCACTGTGCAAACTGCGCGCCATGTGCCACCTGGACTAATACTGCGGCAGCGGCGAGGAGCTGGGCGGGGGGCCAGCGTGCCTTCTCATCTTGTCCGCATCGGGTGTCACGGGCTGCTGCTGTGCCTCTTTGGGGGCGGGTGCCGCTGCATCTCATCCTCGTCCTCCGGCTCTTGCACCTCTACCGCAGCAGCGAGAGGCGGCTTACCACTCCGGCTGAGTTGCGCTACATCTTCCCCAAGCGTCTCCTTATCAAACTGGAGAGCGCTATTGGCAGCGGTGCTGGGGACTCCTCGGGGGCACCTGCTCAGGAGGTAGCACCTGGAGCCCGACGGCCTATGGAGGAAAGAAACTGCTCAACAAGTGTGCACCCTCAGCCGCAGAGGAGAGTAGTGTTGGCAAGAAGGACAAGGTGACCATAGCTGATGACTAGTTAGACCCCTTTGATGCCAAGAATGACCTCAAGAACAGAGGAGGAAAGGGGGAGAGTGCTGGCTACATGGAGCCCTATCAGGCCCAGAGGATCATGGCAGAATTTCAGAGGCAGGAAAGTGTCTGGTCATAGCATAAAGGTATCCAGTTATACGACACCCCTTATGAAACTGAAGGCCAAAGTGTCACTCAGACTCTGAGAACACGTCAGCCCCCGGCTGCGGGAGAGCAAGCTGCCCCAGGACGATGACAGGCCTGCTGATGAGTATGGCCAGCAGGGGGAGTGGAACCGGGTCACCATTCCAGCCCTGGCAGCCCAGTTTAACAGCAACGAGAATTGGCCGTCATTCCCCTCACCTTCACGGACCAGTGGCACTAGCTTCGTGCTCTTGGTGGGGACTTCAAGCCCATCAAACATGGGAGCCCCGAGTTCTGTGGGATACTGGGAGAAAGAGTGTATCCTGCTGGTCCACCTGGAGAAGCAAATATGGTATCTCCTCTCCATCTGCAGAGGAGACAATGAGAACCTGCTGTGACTCTGCAAGGAGTCCTTGTCCAGAACAGCAAGACCAGCAAGCATGACTACTCCCTCTCCTGCTCCCTCTCCCTGAAGAGCAACTAGGGTTTTTTGGGTTTTTTTTTTTTTTTTGAGACAGAGCCTCAAGCTGTCACCCTGGGTAGAGTGCTGTGGCATCACAGCTCACAGCAACCTCCAATTCCTGGGCTCAAGCAATTCTCTTGCGTCCACCTCCCAAGTAGCTGGGACTACAGGCGCCCGCCACAACACCTGGCCATTTTTTGGTTGCAGCCGTCATTGTTGTTTGGCGGGCCCTGGGGCTGGTTTTGAACCGCCAGCTCAGGTGTACGTGGCCCATTGAGCCACAGGCGCCGAGCCGCAACCAGGGTTTTATGCATATGAAACTGATCAAAACCAAAAAGAAATATATTCTGGGTCAGAACAGCCCCCCGTTCAACAGTGTCCTGGAAGTCATCCACCACTAGACCACCAGAAAGCTTCCCATCAAGGGGGTGAAGCACTTGTCCTTCCTCTACCCTGTGGCTGTGTGGACCCTGTGAGCGGCCAGCCCCACCCTGCTCTGTGGCAGAGCCTGAAGAATCTGAGGTCCCTGCCAACCAGCCCAGCAGCCAGTGCAGACCATGTCCAGTTTGTGTCATGTACATGGTACTAGCACATCACTTCATGTCTCTAGAATGCTGTCACAACTTAAGTGGGCTGGAAAAAGCCTGGACAAAGACAGAGGGACAGCCAGCACACCACCCCAGTCCCCACCCCACCCTTCCTTGAATTTCTGTGAATTAAAATATTTGCCTGTGGCTCAGAGAGTACAGCGCTGGCCCCATATACCGAGGGTGGCAGGTTCAAACCCAACCCTGGCCTAACTGCAACAAAAAAATAACTGGATGTTGTGGCAGGCGCCTGTAGTCCCAGCTACTCGAGAGGCTGAGACAAGAGAAATGCCTAAGCCCAGGAGTTGGAGGTTGCTGTGAGCTGTGTGACACCATAGCACTCTACTGAGGACGTAGAGTGGGATAAAGTGAGACTGTCCCTACCCCCCCCCCCCAAAATTGCAAATCCAAAGAGATGCTTCTCAGGATGAACAGAGACAGAGCAGCTCCAAGGGGGTGGGTAGGCAGGTGGGACTCCCTGGGTCGCATCTCTTTGTTCTCCAGCTGTCACAAATTCACACCTGTGTATGGGGTGAAGTTTTCCCTCTGGGCCTACTGGTGCTGGGAGCCAAGTGCTGGCTTTTTGAGAGCCCTGGAGGCTCCAGGGGCCCGCCCCCACTGAGAGAGAGAGAGAGAGAGACACAGAGACAGACACTGTCTGTTTGGTGTGAGAGTGTGAGAACATGATCACACACACATTTTTATTCACTCAGTGTAATCATTAGAGATCTTCAAGGAATCATTGTGCAGTCCAAAAGAGGATTCAATTATTTATGAATAGGGTGTATAAATAAAATAGTCATTTAATATAAAAAAAATTGGTGGTGCCTTTTGCTCAGTGAATAGGGCGCTGGCCCCATATACTGAGGGCAGCAGGTTTGAACCTGTCCCTGGCAAAACTGCAACAAAAAAAATAGTAAGGCGTTCAGGCGGGCACCTGTAGTCCCAGCTACTTAGGAGGCTGATGCAAAAGAATCTCCTTAGCCCAGGAGTTGGAGGTTGATGTGAGTTGGGACGCCATAGCACTCTACCCAGGGCGATAAAGTGAGACTCTGTCTCTACCAAAAAAAAAAAAAAAAAAAAAAAAGCAGAAAAATAAATTTGGTAAGGTTTGCTTCGTGGTTTAGAATGTAGTAATGGCAGATGTCCCCTGTAAGATTGGGAGGAATGTGCTGTTGGATGAAGTAGTGGATAAAGAAGTCTAGCGATGTCAATTGTATTCAGTTAATTGATGGTGGTGTTGATTTCAACTATATTTTCACCGATTTTTTGCTTCCCAGATCTATTTCTGATAGAGGAATGTTTAAGTCTCCAACTTAAATATTGGATTCGTCTCTTTGTCCTTGGGTGGTCAAATCATTTTTGCCTCACTTATTTTGATTCTCTGTTTGGTGCATTCACATTAAGTATTGGTAATAATACTAAATGTATCTTTTTAGAGAATTGATTCCTTGTCTTTATGTAATACCTTTCTATAGGGTGGTGCCTGTGGGTCAGGGAGTAGGGCGCCAGCCCTGGGGGTGGCAGGTTCAAGAAGGGCCTGGCCAAAACTGCAGAAAGAAAAAAAAAAAGTAAATACCCTTCTATAACTTTGATAACTTTAATTACTTTAATGTGTACTTTGTCTGAAGTTGTTCTGGCTAGCTCCTCTTACTTTCTTTTGCTTACTTTTGTCATGGAATATCTTTCTCCATCCATTTACTTCCCCCCCCTTTTTTTGAGACAGAGTCTCACTATAATATTGCCCTGGGTAGAGTGCTGTGGTATCACAGCTCACAGCAATGCCAAACTCTTTGGGCTTAAACGATTCTCTTGCCTCAGCCTCCCAAGTAGCTGGTACTACCGGCGTCTGCCACAAGAGGCCTGGTTATTTTTTGGTTGTAGTTGTATACAATTGTTGTTTGGCAGACCCAGACTGAATTTGAACCTTTCAGCTCCGGGGGATGTGGCTGGCACCCTAGCTGCTGAGGTACAGGCACCGAGCCCATCCATTTACTTGTAATTTGTGTGTGTCTTTGTATTTAAGATGTTTTGATTTTTGGTTATTATTATTATTGTAAACAGTATATACCTGGGTCTTATTTTTTTTCTTTTACCCCAGTAATCTCATTTAATGGTACATTTAGCCCATTGTTTAGAGTGTTTTTTGACATAGTGGTATTAATACCTGCCATATCTCTTACTGTTCTTTATTTATTGTTCTTGGTCTTTGTTCCTATTTTTGCCTTACGCTTTGGTTTTAATTGAGTTTTTTGTGTGTTTTGTTTTTTTGAGACAGAGGCTCACTTTGTCGCCCTTAGTGGAGTGGCGTGTCCTCTCATAACTCACAGCAACCTCAAACTCCTGGACTCAAAAAATCCTCTTGTCCCATTCTCCCAAGTAGCTGGAACTACAGATGTGCACAAAAATTCCTGGCTCGTTTTTCTACTTTTAGTAGAGATGAGATCTCTCACTCTTGCTCAGGCTGAACTGAAACTCCTGAGCTCCAGCAGTCCACTCACCCCAGCCTCCTGGAATGCTAGGATTATAGCTGGGAGCCATTATGCCCAGCTGTTCTTTTTTTTTTTTTTGAGCTGTTGCCCTCGGTAGAGTGCCATGGCATCACAGCCCCTAACCCAGGGGGGCTAGTTATACACCCTCCTAATGTGCACGTTAGGTGAGATCCCCTCATTCTGCCATATATCTTCTCCCCTCCCCACTCCTGCTTTCCTTTACCCTGGAACTCAACTATAATAGTGTTTTATTGTTCTTAGGAACATGTAATTGTTTATATATTGATTTCATATTAGTATAGAATACATTGGATATTTATTTTTCCATTCTTGTGACACTTTACTAAAAAGAAAGTATTTTAACTCCATCCAGGTAAATGTAAAAGTTGCAAAGTCTCCATCTTTTTCCATTCTTGTGACATTTTACTAAGAAGAATGTATTTTAACTCCATCCAGGTAAATGTAAAAGTTGTAAAGTCTCCATCTTTTTGGAGACTGAATAATAGTCCATGATATACATATGCTACAGTTTGATGATCCATTCATGAGTTGATGGGCACTTAGGTTGCTTCCACAACTTGGCAATTAGTAATTGAGCAGCAATAAACATTCGAGTGCAAATGTCTTCATGGTAAAATGATTTTTGTTCTTCTGAGTAGATACCTAATAATGGGATTGCAGGGTCAAATGGAAGGTCTACTTTTAGATCTTTTGAATATTCTCTATACTTCTCTCCAAAAGGGGTGTATTACTTTGCAATCACACCAGCAGTGTAGAAGTGTTCCCTTCTCTCCGCATACACATCAGCATCTGGTGTGTTGAGACTTTGTGATGTGGACTAATCTTGCTGGGGTTAGGTGATATCGTAGAGTGGGTTTGATTTGCATTTCTCCCATTATTAAAGACAATGAGCTTTTTTTCATGTGTTATTTGGCTATTCGTCTGGAGAAGTTTCTATTCTTATCTCTTGCCCACTTACAGAGAGAGTTGTTTGCACTTTTATTATTTGAGTTCTGTGTAGCTTCTAGTTATCAGGCCTTTGTCAGATTCATAACATGCAAAAATCTTCCATTCTGAGGGCTGTTTGCTTTTTTTGTGGTACTCTTAGCTGTGTACAAAAGCTTTTTAGCTTTTGATCAAATCCCAGTTATTTATTCTTGGAGTTGCTGCAATTGCTAGGGGAGGTCTTCCTCATAAAGTTTTTCCCAGGCCAATATCTGCAATTGTTTTCCCCACACTCTCTTCTAGTTTTTTTGTTTTTTTTTATTGTTTCATGTCTTACATTTATATCTTTTATCCAACGAGTATTAATTTTTATCCATGGTGAGAGGTCCGGGTCCAGTTTCAGTCTTCTGCATGTGGTTAACCAGTTCTCCCTGCACCATTTGTGAAATAAGGATTCTTTTCCCCATTTGATGTTTTTGTTAAGTTTATCAAATATCTGTGACGATATGTGCCTGGGTTCATCTCTAGATTCTCTATCCTATTCCATAGATCTATGCGTCCATTTTTGTCTCTGTACCATGCTGTTTTGATCACTATAGCCTTGTAATAGAACCTGCAGCCTGACAACGTGATGCCTCCAGATTTGTTTTTACTTCTAAGAGCTGTATTTGCTATTTGGGTATTTTCCTGGTTCCATATGAATTGAAGTACTATTTTTTAAGATCTTTAAAGTATGACATTGGTGCTTTGATCAGGATTGTATTAAATCTATAGATTGCTTTGGGTAATAAGCACATTTTAACAATGTTGATTCTTCTCAGCCATGAGCATGGTATGGTCTTCTCTTTGTTGACATCTTCTGCTTTTCCTTTCTCAAAGTTTCATAATTCTCTTTATAGAGATCTTTATGTCTTTTGTTAGATATATTCCCAGGTACTCCATCTTCTTCGGTGTCATTGTAAAAGGAATAGAGTCTTTGATTTTGTTCTCAGCTTGACAATTGTTGGCATATACAAAGGCTACTGATGTGTGGGTGTTGATTTTGTAACCTGAGATGCGGCTATATTCCTTGACCACTTCTGAGAGCTTTGTAGTTGAGTCCTTTGGGTTTTCCAGGTATAAGATGATGTCATCTGCAAAGAGAGGTTGACCTCTTCCGCCCCCATTTGGATTCCTTTGATCTCCTTCTCTTGCCTGATTGCAATGGCTAGGATTTCCAAAACTATGTTAAATTGCAGTGGAGACAGTGTGCATCCTTGTCTGCTTCCAGATTTGAGTGTGAATGCTTTCAGTTTTACTCCATTCAATATGATATTGGCTGTGGGTTTGCTATAGATAGCATTTATCAGCTTAAGGAATGTTCCTTCTTTGCCTATTTTCTTGGGTGTTTTTATCATGAAAGGATGCTGGATATTTTCTTTCCTTTTTTTTTTTTTTTTTTGAGACAGAGCCTCAAGCTGTCACCCTGGATGGAGTTTCGTGGCATCACAGCTCACAGCAACCTCCAATTCCTGGGCTCAAGCGAGTCTCTTGCCTCTGTCTCCCAAGTAGCTGGGATTACAGGCGCCCACCACAACGCCCGGCCATTTTTTTTTTTTTTTTTGGTTGCAGGCATCATTGCTGTTTGGTGGTCCCAGGCTGGATTCGAACCCGCCAGCTCAGGTGTACGTGGCTGGCGCCTTAGCCGGCTGAGCCACAGGCGCCGAGCCAGATGTTGGATATTTTCAAAAGCCTTTTCTGCATCAATTGAAACAATCATATGGTCTTTGTTTTTTATTCTATTTATGTATGTGGTATATTATATTTATAGATTTGGTATGTTGAATCAACCCTGTGTCTCTGGGATAAAACCCACTTGATCATGGTGTATAACCCTTTTAATGTGTTGTTATATCCTGTTTGGTAATATCTTATTGAATATTTTTGCATTGATACTCATTAATAATATTTATTGGTCTATAGTTTCTTCTCATCAGCCCATGGATGATCTTCCAAAATTGATCGTACCTTAGGTCACAAGGGTATCCCCTGGAAATTCAAAAGAATAGAAATTATCCCTTGTATTGTCCTAGACCATCATAAAATAAACGTTGAACTCAACAGCAACAGAAATCTTCATATTCAAATAAAATTATGCAAACAAAATAATCTTATGCTGAATGATAGCTGGATCATAGATGTGATCAAGAAGGAGATCATTAGATTTCTGGAACAAAATAATAATGAAACCACAAACTATCAAAACCTGTGGGATACTGCAAAGGCAGTTTTTAGAGGGAAATTTATAGCATTAGATGCCTTCATCAAGAAAAAGAGAAAGTCAGCAACCTAATAGGCCATCTCAAGCAACTGGAAAAGTAAGAACAATTTAATCCCACACCAAGCAGAAGAAAAGAAATAACCAAAGTTAGAGCATAATTAAATGAAATTGAAAAGAAAAGAGTTATTCAGAAGCTCAGCCAGACAAAAAGTTGGTTCTTTGAAAAGATTAACAAAATTGATAAACCCTTGGCTAGACTAACCAGAAACAAAAATAAGATGTCTAATAACTACAGTCAGAAATGATAAAGGGGGGCCAGGTGCGGTTGGTCACACTTGTATTCCTAGTACTCTGGGAGGATGAGGCAGGCAGATTGCCCAAGTTCAAGGGATTGAGACTAGTCTGAGCCAGGGTGAGACCTCGTCTCTTTAAAAAAAAAAAAAAAAAAATTAGCCAGGCATTGTAGTGGGCCCCTATAGTCCCAATTACTTGGGAGGCCAAGGCAAGAGAATCGCTTAAGTCCAAGAGTTTGAGATTGCTGTGAGTTGTGAGGCCATGACCCTCTACAGAGGGCAACAAAGTGAGACTTTGTCTCAAAAAAAAAAAAAAAGACAAAGGATAAAGGGCAAGTAACAACAGATTCTTAACAATTACTACAAAAACCTTTATTCCAAGAAATAGGAAAATGTAGAGGAGATGGACCAATATTTCAAAACTCAACCAAAAAGATTCAGAAATCTTGAATAGACCAATATCAAGTACTGAAATAGCATCAATTATACAAATCTCCCCCGCCCCCCCCCCCCCCAAAAGGCCTGGACCAAATGGTTTCACACCAGAATTGTATCAAACCTTCAAAGAGAAACTAGTTCCCATAATGCACAAACTTTTCCAAAATATAGAGAAAGAAGGAATCCTCCCCAACACATTGTATGAAGCAAATATCTCCCTGATCCCCAAACCAGGAAAGGACCCAACAAAAAAAGAAACTATAGACCGAAACCATTAATGAATTTGATGCAAAAATATTCAACCAGTTTTTTCTTTTCTTTTTTTGGCCGGGGCTGGGTTTGAACCCACCACCTCTGGCATATGGAGCTGGTGCCCTACTCCTTTGAGCCACAGACACTGTCCCAACCAGTTTTTTCTTTCTTCTTCTTTTTTTCTTTTTTGCAGTTTGGCTGGGGCTGGGTTTGAACCTGCCACGCTCGGTATGAGGGGCCAACACCTAACCACTGAGCCAAAGGCACCACCCCAACCATTTTTTTCTTACCTCGTTTTGATATGATTTTCCCTTTTTCTATGTGTTACCTTTTTCTTTTGACAATTTCTTTTCACTAATTTTAGTGTACTATTTAAGAATTCGTTGTAGTTGTGGTAGATTGTTGGTATTGTTTGCCAAATAGTTCAGGTACTCTATTTCCTTTTTTTTTTTGAGACAGAGCCTCAAGCTGTCACCCTGGATAGAGTGCTGTGGCATCACAGCTCACAGTAACCTCCAATTCCTGGGCTCAAGCGAGTCTCTTGCCTCTGTCTCCCAAAGTAGCTGGGACTACAGGTGCCCGCCACAACGCCTGGCCATTTTTTATTTGGTTGGAGCCATCATTGTTGTTTGGCCGGCTGGGTTGAATTCGAACCTGCCAGCTCAGGTGTATGTGGCTGGCGCCTTAGCCTGTTGAGCAACAGGCGCCGAGCCAGTACTCTATCTTCTATTACATGGTGGAATTACACACTTCCAGGCCTACTTGAGGGCCCCTTAGGATTAGTGTCATACTTACCTAGTGAGTTGTGCATAGAAATCACGTGGATCTCTTCTGGACAGCAGCAAAGCCCTCCTGAGCTTTCCTTCTTCTACACTTACAGTCCAGGTAATGACCGCTTTGACAGTTTGGGTCTTAGAATGAGGCGATGGTGAAGCAGAGACATATTTAATATGTATTTAGTCTTTGATTAGTCATGGCACGTAAGTTTCAATCAGAAGTTTAAAAATAAATTTGCAGTTACTCATTTGTTACATGACACACCATCCCAAGAACATAATGACTTAAAACAACAAACAAAACTCATGATTTTGTGAATCAGGAATTCAGGTCCAGCTTGGTTGAGCTGTACTGCCCTCCTAGCATCAACTAGAGATTGCTTCTCAGCTAACACCTGGGTTGGGCTAGAACAGTGGTCCTTAATTTTTTTGGCATCAGGGACCAATTGCATGGAGGATAATGTTTCTGTGGGCCAAATTGATGGGGGTAAAGTTTTAGGATGATACAAGTGCATTACATTTATTGTGCACTTTATTTGTATTATTACTACTCTTTCTATTACAATATATAGTGAAATAATTATACAATACACCACAATGCAGAATCATTGGGAACCTTGAGCTCGTTTTTTGGCAACTAGATGGTCCCTCTGGGGGTGATGGGCGATAGTGACTCATGAGGTGTGTTGCTTGTGTTCTCAGCGTCAGCTTGATCATCAAGCATTAGGTTTTCTTTCTTTTTTCTTTTTTTTTTTGAGACAGAGCTTCAAGCTGTCACCTTGGGTAGAGAGCTATGGCATCACAGCTCACAGCAACCTCCAATTCCTGGGCTTAAGCGAGTCTCCTGCCTCTGCCTCCCAAGTAGCTGGGATTACAGGCACCCGCCGCAACGCCCGGCCATTTTTTGGTTGCAGCCATCATTGTTGTTTGGCGGGCCCAGGCTGGATTCAAACCCACCAGTCCAGGTGTACATGGCTGACGCCTTACCCTGTTGAGCCACAGGCGCTGAGCTAAGCGTTAGGTTTTCATAAGGAACAGGCAACGTAGATCTCTCGAATGTGCAGTATGCAGTAGAGTTCCCA
The DNA here is from genome assembly GCA_963573935.1 of Arctocebus calabarensis. NCBI lineage: Eukaryota > Metazoa > Chordata > Mammalia > Primates > Lorisidae > Arctocebus > Arctocebus calabarensis. The sequence goes on from CAUYON010029631.1 coordinate 14,999, forward strand.
CGCCTTTAGAATCTAATGCTGGTACTGATCTGATAGGAGGCAGAGTTCAGACAATGATGAAGATTGATGGGGAACAGCAGTAAATACAAATGAAGCTTTGCTGGCTTGTCTGCCGTGCAGGCTTGGGTATAGGGTATGGTGGGAAAGAGGGTGTCCTAACAGGCCATATGTCTTGGGGTTTGGCGACCACAAGTCAGAAAGGTACAACACAGGTTCAGTGGTTGATTTTTTTTTTCCTAAATGTTTTCTAAGGCCTAAATAAAGTTAAGTCACAGAGGACCTGGGTTGTTACAAATAACTATTATACATTAAAAATGTGTGTTATAATTTGTTGGTTTTATTTTAGTTCCTCAGATTGATTGCAAAAAAAGTCAATTAAAAACACATTTGTAAAAACATTATTTAGGGGAATAGAGGGGAAGAAAGTTGAGAAAGGGAAGAGGGAGGGAAATTAGTGTACTCTTACCTAGTGGGCACAATGTAAGGGTATGTGGCACACCTCCTGAGTACCCAAGACAACTACAACAGGACTTTACCTGACAAATGCAAACATTGTAACCTAATTGTTTGTACCCTCATATTAATCCGAAATTAAAAAAAAAATAAAAGAAGTTATATGGGAAAACCGAAGGAACTACTGGTAACAACTAAAAACATTTAGAGAGGAATTGACTTCTAACAGTCACTATTTTAATTAATCTCAGTTTTATTTTTGTTTGTTTTTGAGAAAATTAGACTCATCTTTTTTTTTTTTTTGAGACAGAGTCTCACTTTGTCGCACTCAATAGAGAGCTGTGGTGTCATAGATCACAGTAATCTCAAACTCCTGTGCTCAGGCAATTCTGTTGCCTCAGCCTTTCCAGTAGCTGGGACTACAGGTACCCACCACAGTGCCTGGCTTATTTATTTATTTTTTTTTTTTGTGAGACAGAGCCTCAAGCTTTCACCCTGGATAGAGTGCTGTGGTATCCCAGCTCACAGCAACCTCCAATTCCTGGGCTCAAGCAATTCTTCTGCCTCCGCCTCCCAAGTAGCTGGGACTACAGGTGCCTGCCACAATGCCCGGCCATTTTTTGGTTGCAGCTGTCGTTGTTTGGCGGGCCCGGGCTGGATTCGAACCGGCCAGCACAGGCGTACATGGCTGGTGCCTTAGCTGCTTGAGCGACAGGCACCAAGCCAGTGCCTGGCTATTTTTAGAGATGGGGTCTGGGTCTTGCTCAGGCTTGTCTTGAACCTGTGAGCTCAGGCAGTCCACCAGCCTCAGCCTCACAGTGCTAGGATTAGAGGCATGAGTCAGGGTGCCCAGCCTATTGGACTCATCTTAAGTTTATTGTGTTTGTGTTGAAAAAGTTTCATTAAAAATATAAAAATTGGGCTCGGCACCTGTGGCTCAACGGACTAAGGCGCCAGCCACATACACCTGAGCTAGCAGGTTCAGATCCAGCCTGGGTCTGCCAAACAACAATGACGGCTGCAACCAAAAAAATTGCCGGGTGTTGTGGTGGGCGTTTGTAGTCCCAGCTACTTGGGAGGCAGAGGCAAGAGACTCACTTGAGTCCAGGAGTTGGAGGTTGCTGTGAGCTGTGATGCCACAGCACTCTATCCAGGGTATCTTGAGGTTCTGTCTCAAAAATATATATATATAAATTGGCTCGGTGCCTGTAGCTTAAGCCGTTAAGTCACTAGCCACATACACCAGAGCTGGCGGGTTTGAATCCTGCCTGGGTCCACCAAACAATGACAACTACAATGGAAAAATAGCCAGGCATTGTGGTGGGTGCCTGTAGTCCTAGCTATTTGGGAGGCTGAGGCAAGAGAATCGCTTAAACCCAGGAGTTGAAGGTTGCTGTGAGCTGTGATGTCATTGTACTCTATCCAGGGCGACAGCTTGAGGCTCTGTCCTAAAGGAAAAAAAAAATGCATATTGTTGGAATTTGTGGAACTGTGAATAAATATAAAGGGAATTAGTTACCTGTAAAAGTTAACTCTCAGAGGAAATTGGTGTTTCACTTTTTAAAGAAATTTTTTTATTAAGGCATTTCACATTTTTAGTTGCAATGTTCTGTGAAAGCAGTGATTGTATTAATCAGTGCCAGTATTTTGATTAGTGAACAAAGGTAGGGCAAATAAATAGTTTGCTATTTTTTATTTTTATTATTTTTTGTTTATTGCTTGGGATTCATTGATTCATTGTGTCCTCTGTGGAGAGGGGAGCCATACACTGTGACCCCTTATCTTCCTCCCTCCTCCCCATTTCCTCATTCCCCTACTCCCCTTTGTATTAGCTCATCTACTGCCTTCATATTAGAATAGAGTACATCGGATTCTTGCTTCTCCGTTCTTGTTATTCTTTACTAAGAAGAATGTGTTCTACCTTACATCCAGGTTAATACAAAAAATGTAAATTCTCCCATCTTTTTTAGTGGCTGAATAGTATTCCATTGTATACATTTACCCCAGCTTGTGGGCATTTAGGCTTTTTCCACATTGTGTCAATTGTAGTCTTTGGCTGGGGTTGGGATTGAACCCACCTCCTCCATATGGGGCTGGCGCTCTACTCCTTTGAGCCACAGGCACTGCCCCCATTTTGGCAATTGTATATTGAGCTGTGATGAACAGTCTAGTGCAAATGTCTTTATGATAAAAGGATTTTTTTTTTCTTAGAGGTAGATGCCTAGTAATGGGATTGCAAGATCAAATGGGAAGTGTAATTTGAGTTCTCTGATGATTCTCCATACTTCTTTCCAAAAAGGTTGTATTAGTCCCACAGGCAGTGTAAAAGTGTTCCCTTCTCTCCACATCTGCCCCAGCTTTGAGACTTTGTGATGTGGGCTAATCTTGTTGGGAGTAGATGATGTCCTAAAGTGGTTTTGATTTGCATTTTCTCTGATGATTAGGGACAGTGATCATTTTTTTATATGTTTGTTAGCCATTCATCTATCTTCTCTAGAGAAGGTTCTATTCATGTCTCTTGCCTAGTGATATATAGGATTGCGTGGGGGTTTTTGTTGATTAATTTGAGTCCTCTGTAGATCCTAGATACGAAGTTTTTGTCTGATTCATAACATGCAAGTATCTTCTCCCATTCTGAGGGTTGTCTGTTTTCTTTGGTTGGTGTTTCCTTAGCTGTACAGAAGCTTTCAAATTTAATTAAGTCTCATTTGTTTATTTTTTTGGCTGCAGTTGTCTCAGCAGTGTTCTTCATAAAATGTTTACCCAGGTAGATATCTTCAAGTGTTTTCCTCACACTTTCTTCAGTGATTTTTATTGTTTCTTGCCTTAGATTTAAGTCTTTTATCCATCTTGAATCAATTTTTGTGAGTGGTGAGTGGTATGGGTCCAGTTTCAGTCTTTTACATGTGGTTATCCAGTTCTTCCAGCACCATTGGTTGAATAGGGATTTTTTTGTTATTAAATCATAACTGTGTACATTTATGGGATATGGTGTACTGATTTGATATACAGTGTGCAATGCTTACATCTAACTGATTAACATAACCATCACCTCACTTATTTGTTGTTGTAAGACATACTCTTAATAGTTTTGAAATGTACCATTGCTTTGTACACAATAAATGAAGGTTCCATCAAATACCCCCCTCACTTGTTGAATGGGGATTCTTTTCCCCAGTGTATGTTCTTGTTTGGTTTATCAAAGATCAGGTGGCTGAAAGAGGTTAGCTTCATTTCATGGTTTCCTATTTGGTTCCAATTGTCAGTGTCTCTTTTTTTAGTGTCAGTTCCATGCTGTTTTTATTACTATGGCCTCGTAGTATAGCTTAAAGTCTGATAGCGTGATACCTCTGGTTTGTTTTGATTACCAATAATTACCTTGACTGTACAGATTTTCTTCTGGTTCCATACAAAATGAAGAATTATTTTTTCCATTTCTTTTTTCTTTTCTATTCTTTTTGCCCTGGGTAGAGTTCTGTGGCCTCACAGTTCATAGCAACCTCAAACTCTTGGGCTTAAGCAATTCTTTAGCCCCAGCTACCCAAGGAGTTGAAACTACAGGTGCCCAGCTATTTTTGTTGTTGTTGTTGCCATTATTTTTTTTAGCTCGCTGGGCCCAGGTTCGAACCCTCCAGCCTTGGTGTATGTGGCCCGTGCCCTACCAATTGAGCCACTGGTGCTGCCCCATTTTTTCCATTTCTTGAAAGTATGATGATGGTATTTCAAATCTGTTGATTGCTTTGGGTAATATAGGCATTTTCACAATGTTGATTCTTCCCAGCTGTGAGTATGGTATGTTCTTCCATTTGTTAATATCTTCTGCTATTTTTTTTCCTTAGAGTTTTTAAATTTTCTTTTCTTTTTCTTTCTTTCTTTTTTTTTTGAGAGGACCCAACTTGTGGAAGAAAAACTTTAATAAATGCTATTGCAAAAAACAGCTGTATGAAGTAGAAATTGTCCCAGTAACATTAGTAAAGAATAAGTTCTAGAAAGTGGAGGTAACTGGATGCAGAATTCTCACAGCAGTTTAAAAGAACAGTCTCAGAGGGTTAGGCTGAGGCCAACACCTAATGAGGATGAAAGCCTTGTCTGTGGGGAATTTTGGAGGATACCTGGAGAAATATTACACTGTGCATAAACCAAATTGAATTGTTTTCACAAGTGTTGTAAAGTTTCATATAGTAAAAGGTTGTTTCTACATGCACTTCAATTTCACAGCAAGAGTGGCATAGAATACCTAAACACAGAAGAGAGCATTCATGCAAGATATCTAACTCCTTGATATAATAATGCATACAATTCAAAATGATTACACTATCATTACATCTAGGGCTTTCTGCAACTACAAGGTGGTGGTTGTGGAAAGCATGGCGCCCAGTATTAACATCTAGAAAGCAGCCACCACCTTCTACATGTGTTCTCTTTTTGCGTTCTTTCTTCATTTTTCTTAATCAACTCTGCTGTTGTTGCTGCTTCTTAGCAAAACTGGTAAAAACAAAATTGTAATCATTGAACATAGCACTCTGACAATCAAGACGTTTAAAGCCTTCAAT
>CAUYON010029633.1:0-10810 GCA_963573935.1 Arctocebus calabarensis
GTAGTCCCAGCTACTAGGGAGGCTGAGGCAAGAGAATCGCTTAAGCCCAAGAGCTGGAGGTTGCTGTGAGCAGTGTGACGCCACGGCACTCTACCCAGGGCGATAAAGTGAGACTCTTGTCTCTACAAAAAAAAAAAAAAACTCACCATTTTATTTCCTGCATCTTAGACAAACAGCCTTTTTCTTAATTTTAAATCTTGGTAAAAGTTGAAATTTGATCATCAACCTCTTGTTTGGAACCAGTGATAACAGTAGTGATTTATTTAACTTGCTGAGATTTTATTCATATCAAGGACCTCATGTAGTAGATCTATAGATGAACAAAATACAGGCAACCTCATTTTATTGCACTTTGCTTTATTGTGCTTGTGTCTTTTACAAATTGAAGGTTTGTGGAAACTGCATTGAGCAAGTCTACCAATCCCATTTTCCCAACAGCATGTGTTCAATTCATGTCTGTCAGCATTTTTAGCAATATTTTTTTTTTTGGGGGGGGGGTAGAGACAGAGTCACTTTATCGCCCTAGGTAGAATGCTGTGGCGTCACACAGATCACAGCAACTTCTAACTCCTGGACTTAGGCGATTCTCTTGCCTCAGCCTCCTGAGTTGCTGGGACTATAGGCGCCTGTCACAACGCCCGCCCATTTTTTTGTTGCAGTTTGGCCAGGGTCAGGTTTGAACCTGCCACCCTCAGTATGTGGGGCCGGCACCCTACTCACTGAGCCACAGGTGCTGCCCTCAAAATATTTTTAAATTAAGAGTATGTATGGATATGTACACTTTATATCGTATACGGTTAACTCTTGAACAAAATGGGTTTTGAACTGCATGTGTCCCTTATAAGCAGACTTTATTATTATTTTTTTGAGATAGAGTCTCAAGCTGTTGCCCTCAGTAGAGTGCCCAGGCATCACAGCTCACAACAACCTCACACTCTTGGGTTTAAGTGATTCTCCTGCCTCAGCCTCCCAAGTAGCTGGGACTACAAGGCGCCCACCACAACGCCCAGCTATTTTTTTTTGTTGCAGTTGTCATTGTTTCAGCTTGCCTACACCCACTACCCTGGGTGTATGTGGCTGGTGCCCTACACATTGAACAACGGGCGCTGCGTATGTGCAAATTTTTTTCAAAGAAAGTTACACTGAGGCTGGGTGTGGTGGCTCACACCTATAATCTTAGCACTCTGGGAGGCTGAGGTAGGTGGATTGCCTGAGCTCTCGGGTTTAAGACTAGCCTGAGCAAAAGCGAGACCCTGTCTCTACTAAAATAAGTAGAAAAACTGAGGTAAGAGGATCGTTTGAGCCCAAGAGTTGGAGGTTTCTGGAGCTGTGACACCACAACACTTTACCCAGGGCGACAACTTGAGACTGTCTCAAAAAAAGAAGAAAAAAAAAATTATACTGAATGTGCCTGCCTTCCCTTCATCTCCACCCAGCAAGACCAACACCTTCTCTTCCTCCTCAGCCTCTTCACATGAAGATGACAAGTTCTCTCTAAACGAACCACTTAAAAGAGTAAATACATTTTCAATGATATTTTAAATATTTTCCCTAGTTTATTGTAAGAATGCAGTATATAATATGTATAATACACAAAGGATGTGTTAACTGGCTGTTACCAGTAAGGCTTCTGATCAACAGTTAAGTTTTGGGGAAATTGGCTCAGCGCCTGTGGCTCAATGGGCTAAGGGGCTAGCGAAGTACACCTGAGCTGGCGGGTTTGAATCCAGCCCGGGCCTGCCAAACAATGACGGCTGCAACCAAAAAATGGCCAGGCGTTGTGGCAGGCACCTGTAGTCCCAGCTATTTGGGAGGCAAGACACTCGCTTGAGCCCAGGAATTGGAGGTTGCTGTGAGCTGTGATGCCACAGTGCACTATGCAGGATGACAGCTTAAGGCTCTGTCTCAAAAAAGTTTTGGGGAAGTCAAGAGTTATACATGGATTTTTGACTACAGGGGGGGTCTGTTAACTTGTTCATTGTTCAAAGATCAACTGTAGGGTGGCACCTGTGGCTCAGTGAGTAGAGTGCCGACCCCATAAACTGGAGGTGGTGGGTTCAAACCCAGCCCCGGCCAAAAACCGCAAAAAAACAAAAAAAAACAAAAGCTGGGCATTGTGGTGGGCACCTGTGGTCCCAGCTACTTGGAAGGCTGAGGCAAGAGAATCGCCTAAGCTCAGGAGTTGGGAGGTTGCTGTGAGCTGGGCATTCTACCAAGGGCGATAAAGTGAGACTCTGTCTCTAAAAAGAAAAAACTGTAAGGTAAATAACTTTTTTTTTTTTCTGGGGGGGGGGGAGAAAGTCTCAAGCTATAGTCCTGGGTAGAGTGTCAGCAACCTCAGACTCTTGGACTTAAAGAGATTCTCTTGCCTCAGCCTCCCAAGTAGGTGGGACTACAGGTGCCCGCCACAATGCCAATGGCTATTTCTGTTGTTGCAGTTGTCATTAGCAGGCCCAGGCCAGGTTTGAACCCGTCAGTCCTGGTGTATGTGGCTGGCACCCTACCTTCTAAGCTATGGGTGCTGCCCCATGTAAATGTTAACTTTTATGTGCACTGGAAAACAAAACAAATATGTATTTGTTACCCCTTTTATTGCAGTAGTCTAGAACCAAACCTGCAATATCTCCACTGTACGCCTGTAGCATCCTCATTACTGAGTCAGTCCACATAGGAAGGCTGGGTGTGGTGGCTCACACCTCTAATCCCAGCACCCTGAGAGGCTGAGGCAAGAGGATCACATGAGCCCAGGAGTTTGAGGTTATAACAAGCTATGATCACAACGCTGCACTGCAGCCTAAGTGACAGCAAGATACTCTTACAAAATAAAAGTAAAAAGTTTAAATAGGTTAACTAGACATTAACCTGGCAACTACTCATAGAAGACCAAAGGTGCACCTGAACTCAGCCAATGCTGGCTCCAAGTGGTAACCAAATTCATTCCCAGTATCTCCCAGAAGACTCTTCAATATCCTATTGTGGCGTTGTACTAAGCAATCACAAAAAGCTCACTGGACTAAATTTCTCCTTTTCTCAAGATGTTGAGCAGTAACGATGGCTTTATTTTTTATTATTTTTCGCAATTTTTGGCTAGGGCTGGGTTTTAACCCGCAACCTCCAGCATATAGGGCCAGTGCCCCACTCCTTGAGCCACAGGTGCCACTCCTATTTATTTATTTAATTTCTTTGAGACCAGAGCTTCAAGCTGTCACCCTGGGTAGAGTGCTATGGCATCACAGCTCACAACAACCTCCAACCCTAGGCTCAAGCGAGTCTCTTGCCTCTGCCTCCCAAGTAGCTGGGACTATAGGCACCCGCCACAACGCCCGGCCATTTTTTGGTTGCAACTGTCGTCGTTTGGCAGGCCTAGGCTGGATTCGAATCCGCCAGCTCAGGTGTATGTGGCAAGCGCCTTAGCCCGTTGAGCCACAGGCGCCGAGCCCCTATTTATTTATTTAAGACAGCCTTACTTTGTTTCTCTGGGTAGAATGCTGTGACATCACAGCTCACAGCAACCTCAAATTCTTGAGCTTAAGCAATTCTCTTCCCTCAGCCTCCCAAGTAGCTGGGACTACAGGCAGCCACCACAATGCCCAGCTATTTTTAGATGGATCTCACTTTGGCTCAGGCTGGCCTCAAACTCGTTAGCTGTGATCTGTCTGCCTCAGCCTCCCAGAGTGCTGGGTTTACAGGCATGAGCCACCATGCCTGGTGACACATCAGTCTTCAACACCCTTTTGTACTTCATCCTTGCCAGCTTACACAAAGGACAAACACATAGCCTGGCATACTATTCACAGAACAGTTTATTGACCTACCTCACCTGGTAGACCACCCCTACTGACCAGAGGAATTAGTGTCCTTCTTGCTGCACTGTCGGGTTGCAGCTTGTACCATCAGGGGTACCAGGAAAAGGAACACTGACTAAAACAGCCCTAAATGCCAGAGAACCTGGGCAGAGTTCCACAGACTCAACTCCACTTGATGTTCTTGTCCTCTTCAGTCATGGTTGGTGTGTCAGTGACGAGGCCAGTGCCAATGGTCCGGTTGCCATCTCTCAGGGTGAAGCGCTGGCCTTTCTCTAAGATCATCGGCTGCCGCAAGATCAGGGTAAGCTTGAGGTCTTCCCCAGGCATGGCAAGCTCCTAGAGGGGGCAGAGAAGATCATGCATGGCCTTCAGAGTGTCTTCTTTTTTTTTTTTTTGAGACAGAGCCTCAAGCTGTCACCCTGGGTAGAGTGCTGTGGCATCACAGCTCATAGCAACCTCCAATTCCCGGGCTCAAGCGAGTCTCCTGCCTCCGGCTCCCAAGTAGCTGGGACTACAGGCGCTCGCCACAACGCCCGGCCATTTTTTGGTTGCAGCCATCATTGTTGTTTGTAGGGCCCTGGGGCTGGATTCGAACCCTCCAGCTCAGGTGTACGTGGCTGGCGCCTTAGCCCGTTGAGCCACAGGAGCCGAGCCTTTCAGAGTGTCTTCATTCTAACTATAATGAAATGTTGCTGACTACACGTTGGAGGTTAAGAGTCATGGAAAATGCAGCAGGATGGATGACTCTGCCTGGAGATAGCTTCATCTATCCCAGCTGTGAGGCAGATGCAAACAGTATATTCAAAACAAGTCAACATACGGTGGCGCCCATAGTTCAGTGAGTAGGGCACTGGCCATATACACTGAGACTGGCGGGTTCGAGCCTGGCCTGGAACTCCTGAACCGTAATGACAGCTACAACCAAAAAATAGCCAGGCATTGCAGCAGGCACCTGTAATCCCAGCTACCTGACAGGTTGAGGCAAGAGAATCGTCTAAGCCCATGAGTTTGAGGTTGCTGTGAGCTATGATGCTGCAGCACTCTATTGAAGGTGGCATAGTGAGACTCTGCCTCAAAACAAAAACAAAAAAAAACAAGAGAATATAAAAGGGACCAGTGATGAGTGTTCCTATGCTCATGAGAAAAATGCTTAAGGAATTCTGGGTTATGAAATTTTCTTAATTACAGAATTTTCTAAGCCATCATATATAGTGAAACATTCAGAAGATTTCCTTTTCTAGGAAATCTTCCTGTACTCAAATGCAGGTATATCTAAGCTTCTAGCATACTTTAGCCTAAGGAAGAATGGGTAAGAATGCATTGGTCAAGACCCTTCCATCTACTAGTTTCACGGGGAACGACAATAGCCAGCTTCTCTTCACCCAAGTTAAGTAGTTACCCAGATTGTCACATGACACCTTTGGAACCATCAGTGAGGCAGAACTGATAAGAATGCCCCCTCCACTCCACGTTCCTAACACATACCGTACCTTCCCAGGAGGCAAGATAATACGACAGGCCATGTCCCAAGTCAGGGAGAACATGACAGGCATGAAGTGGGATACAAAGGGCTTGTGGCGACCACCCTCCTCCTTGCTAAGAATGTAAACCTGAAGGAGAGAAAAGAGTAAGAGTAGAGTTGGGCTTGGCTAGAAGTACTGCCTCTATGCAGAGGACAGGTGGCCTCAGGCCTGCCTACCACCACCTGGAACCCTCCCTCACCTGTGCCTCCACCTTCTGGTGGGGCTGGATGGAACCAGGCTTGACCATGACGAGGCCACGCCTCAGATCCTCCCGCTTCAAGCCTCGGACCAGGGCCCCAAGGTTATCCCCTGCTTCTGCCCTCTCCAAGCTCTTGTGGAACATCTCAATGCCTGGAGAGGAAGACAGAAAAGAGGGAGAAGGGACAAGGGAAGAGGATCTGAAGCAAAGAGAAGGCATACAAAGGGTGTCTAAGGGGTAAAGTCATCCTGGAACCAGCCATCGGGTTCCAAGGCATCTTTCCTATACCTGTCACCACAGTACGAATGTTCTTGCTATGTCCAAGCAACTCACACTCGTCTCCCTTCTTTAAAACGCCACGCTCTAGTGTACCTGTCACCACTGTGCCCCGGCCTGGAAGGGAATAGGACAAAACATCAAAGACCATGGGCTAAGCTTTAACTAAAAAAAAAAGGGAGTGTGAACAAGCAGTTCTCACCAGGGATGGAGTAAACTGACTCAATAGGCAAGAGGAAAGGCTTCTCCAGGTCCCGGGTAGGCACTGGGATATAAGTGTCCACAGCTTCCAAAAGCTTCTGCACAGACTTCAGGCCTAGCTCAGGGTCACGCTGCTGTTGGAGGAAAGCAATAGCACACTGTAATCCCCATTCTGCTCTTCTTCTTAACAGTCATTCCCCAGACAGAACAGAGCTCTGAATGTTCAACCCAACCCCATCCCCTCTAGCAGCAGTCTCTGCCTAACTCTTTCTTCACCTCAAGGGCACAGAGAGCAGAGCCTACGATGACGGGGGTCTCGTCTCCTTTGTAGCCAAACTCATTGAGCAGTTCACGAATCTCCAGTTCAACTAGCTCTACCACCTCAGAGTCCTGCACGGCATCTGCCTTGTTCACATACACCACGACATGCTCTACCCCAATCTGTAGACAGGAAAGAGACAAGGACAATGTCCAGTATGGCCCTGTTCCTCTTCTTTCTCTTTCTGCCCTTTCCAGGCTCCAAGTACCTGTTTAGCCAGTAATAAGTGCTCTCGAGTCTGGGGCATGGGGCCATCATTGGCTGCCACCACCAGGATGCAACCGTCAAGGGGAGCAGTGCCTGTGATCATATTCTGGGTAGAAGGAAAGGGAACACAACCTAGATCAATGACCTCCTCTGCTCCACATCCATCTAGCCAAATGTAGCAGTTAGAAACACAAGTCCCCTTTTCTCTGCCTTCTCACCACACCCACTTTGGGCATGTCCACAAATTTGATATCCAAATATACTGAACACCTTAATCTCCTCCCTCCAAGTCTAGCATCCTGACTGGAAGCAGCCCTGTTCCCAGTAACCCTCACCTTAACGTAATCTGCATGACCGGGGCAGTCTGTGTGAGCGTAGTGGCGGGTGGCAGTGCTGTATTCCACATGGGCTGCATTGATAGTAATACCCCGAGCTCGCTCCTCAGGGGCATTGTCAATCTCCTCATATTTCTTGAACTTGGCCCCACCTCCCTCTGCTAGAACTAAAGAAGGAAGAGAACACACCTCTCAGCTAATTTCAGAACTAGAAGCAGGGTATAAGCCACATCACTGGGTCTCTCCCACTTAAATAAATCATCTCCCTCAAATCTTGAACTCTTACAGGAAGGATAACGGTGGGTCAAAGACTTTTTTTTTTTTTTTTTTGTAGAGACAAGAGTCTTACTTTATCCCCCTCGGTAGAGTGCTGTGGCATCACACAGCTCACAGCAATCTCTAGCTCCTGGGTTTAGGCGATTCTCTTGCCTCAGCCTTCCAAGTAGCTGGGACTACAGGCGCCCGCCACAACGCCCGGCTATTTTTCTGTGTTTTGCAGTTCCGCCGAGGTTGGGTTTGAACCGGCCACCTTCAGTATATGGGGCCGGCGCTCTACTCGATGAGCCACAGGCGCCGCCCATGGGTCAAAGACATGTTAAAGGGCTTCAAGGGCTGCCCTGTGACACCTCTAGGACAAAGCCTCTGCTTACAGAGCATTCCCCATGGATATAGGGAAGGCCATTCAGGGTCCCCCTATTTATGCATCATAGTTCTTCAGTTCAGGGGGAAATCTGTCTTCTGCACCCTTCAATCCACGCCCGCCCGCTTCAGGATCCTAGGCACACAATAAACTACTTCAGCAGACGCTCTGCTGGTCCCACATCCCCAGCTCCAGGTTTGGGGCACTGCCGGACGCCCCCACCCCAAGCCCGCTCACTCTTCGTGATGGCCGCAGTCAGTGTAGTCTTGCCATGGTCCACATGGCCGATGGTACCCACATTCACATGGGGCTTGTCGCGCACGTAGGTCTTCTTGGCCTCCACCGCCAGACCGCGGCTCAAGAGAGGTAACGCTGAGGACTTCCGCGGCTGCAAAAAACCCTGCAGTAGTGGTATCGGACCGGAACTGAGACCTGCTAGGACAGAGGTTTGGAGTCAGGACCTGAGTCCGAAGCCGGATATCTGCGACGCCCAACACGTATCCCTGGACCGCTATCGCGCTCCCCGATCCCTCACCGCTGAGACGGGACGTCGCACGCAGCAGGGTGGCGGCCGCCATAGTGGTCGTATTCGATCCCCGGGTACTGGGTATCGGAAGCCCGCGCCTACAACAGAGAAAGGGCACTGGCGGCGGGAAGCCACTTCCGGCGGAAGCAGGGACCTGGAGGGTAACTCGGGGCACCTCTAGCCGCCAGTTTCTATGGTCTTGTCTGGCGGCTTCTGGAGGGTGGTGCCCTGGTGTCTCCCAGCAGGGCAGGATGGGAAAGGTTTCCACTACTTCCTCCGGGTCTCTCCGGAGGCCGGGCTGGATTGTTCTTCAGGCGGCGCTGAGGACGACGGGATGCGAGTGTCCCCTAATGCACCAGCGCCCCGAAGGCTCGTGGGTGTTGTAGTTCCCAGAGAAGCAGGCTGTGGCGCGCGTAGGGAGGGAGTTAGGCGGGGCTAGACGGGATCCAGAGGGAGAGTCCTGGCATTCAGCTGAAAGAGGCGACCCCATCGCGGACTGCTCGTGAACGTCCTGGGGCCTGACAAGAGCGAGGACCCGAAACCCCTGGAATCTGACTACTGCGGGGTCCTCTGTGCCGCTCCTGGAGGTAGGACCAGGTCCTATACCCTGTTGGGGGTGGAACCGAAGTGTGACTTATCTCGCCGCAAAGTCTTTGTTTTTTTGAGAGTTTCACTTTATTGCCCGTGGTAGAGTGCTGTGGCGTCATAGCTCACAGCAACCTCAAATTCCTGGGCTCAAGAGACCCTCTTGCCGCAGCCTCCCAAGTAGCAGGGACTGCAGGCGCCCGCAATAGCGCTCGGCTGTTTTTAGAGACGGGGTCTCGCTCTGGCTCAGGCTGGTCTCTAACCTGTGAACTCAGGCAGTTCACCCGCTTCGACCTCCCAGAGTGCTAGGGTTACAGGCGTGAGCCAACGCGCCCTTAAACGGCAATAGTAATAATCCGCTCCACAGGGGGATCCTGAGGTCTGTCCCTGAGAGGAAATAAACCCGGCAGGAGTCAGGGATGGGATCCTGAGGCCTCTAGTCCCCACAGGCTTTGACCCTCAAGTTCCCGCCCGTCTGGCCCACAGCTTGCAGAGACCCTATACTGCCTGACCTCATAGAGCCCCCAAGATAGAACTTTGGTCCCCACATCTGTAGCCCCTCAACAGCCTGTGAACGATTTCCCTGATTGTGGCCCTACTCACCTAATTTTACAGACATGTTGAGGGTAAGGGGACAACTTGGGGAGCTTTAAAGGACAGCCTGAGTCTTTCTTGTTCCCATAGTGGCCCCAGGATCTAACAGGATGGAGCATGCAGTAAATAATAAGGGCTTAATAAATGCCCTTCAAGTGGCTCACTCCTGTATTCCTAGCACTCTGGAAGGCCAAGTGGGTTGGATTGCCTCAGGTCACAAGTTTCAGATCAAACATGAACAAAAATGAGACACCATTTCTAAAAACAGCCGGGCGTTGTGGTGAGTGCCTGTAGTTCCAGCTACTTGGTAAGTAAGCTGAGGCAAGAGGATCGCTTGAACCCAAGAGTTTGGGGTTGCAGTGAGCTATGATGCCACAACACTACTGAGGGTGACAAAGTGAGACTCTGTCTCAAAATAAATAAATATATAAACACTTGTCAACTGATAAGTACAAGGGTAGAAAATGACCGTTTACTTTCACATCCATCATCTCATCATAGATTCCTGACTTCACCCTAAGGTGATAATAGCAGCTGTTTAACCCTGATTTATGTTTCTGAAACTTATTAGATCCTAAGACTCAATTGACAGTGTTTGTTTCAAATAAATTCCTTCTCTGGAGATTATGATTCAGAGAGATCTAGGTACAAACTAGGAAACTTTCACAAATTTCCTTATGAGACACATGGAGAAGGAGAACCAACCAGAGCAGAAATGGTGGGGATTGAGGAAAATAAAACACAAAACACAAGAGACAAAAGATAGGTGGGAGGTCATGCAGCTATATAGTATCTTGGCCGGGTTGTGTACTACGGGGGGAAGTAGCATAGACAAAAGACATATTTTTGGTCTTACAATATGACTGGAACAGTAAATAACTTTATCAAAAACAAATCATCCTGTTAATGGTTTCTACTTAACTTCGTTAGCATATGTTAAAAGGTAAAAGGGGAAGATCCTAAGGATTTCTGCATAATTCCTAAAGATTAACTAGACAAAGAAAGCTATGACTTCTGGCAGAAGGAGCATGGAAAAAGGAATATTGTTGTTTTGGGAAAGGAGAAGCAGTTGGGAGTTCTCCAGGCTGTGGGGGCCCAGCCACCTCAGGCCTGCTCTCCTCAGGAAACTATATAAAATCACATACATACACCCTTCTGAGACTCAAAGGGATTTGGGAAACTCTCATCCAAAACTTTTATGTATCAGGTATTCATATTGTTTTGCAGTCAGTGTTCCCAGTGCTAGTCTGTGTGGTGGGATCTATTATGTCCCACATTTTACAGGTGAGAAAACTGACAGGGCGTTTCAGGAACTAAACATAATCCCCCCAAGTACGGACACTACACTGAACTCTAATTTATTTTATTTATTTATTTGTTTATTTTTTGAGACAGAGCCTCAAGTTGTCACCCTGGATAGAGTGCTGTGGCATCACAGCTCATAGCAACCTCCAATTCCTGGGCTCAAGTGAGTCTCCTGCCTCCGCCTCTCAAGTAGCTGGGACTACAGGCGCCTGCCACAATGCCTGGCCATTTTGCAGTTGCAGCCGTCATTGTTTGGCAGGCCCGGGCTGGATTCGAACCCGCCAGCTCAGGTGT
>CAUYON010029634.1:0-10161 GCA_963573935.1 Arctocebus calabarensis
AAAATAACTTAAAGTTATCCAGGTTCTATGGAATGCATTTAAGGCAATAGAGCAGATGGGATATTGAGTAACATCTTGAGTTAATTTATTTTTGAAGTACACAATGAGTTTTTATGATATAATTCAATTACAGAGTCAGAAGGAATATCTTTTTCCTGTTATTTTATTGTTATCTTTGAAAAAGTATCAGAATATTTGGACAATTATTTTTATAATATGTAAGCTGCACACTTAAATCAGCACTAGGCGTATAATTTCTTTCTTTTTTTTTTTTTTTTTAGAGACAGAGTCTCGCTTTATCGTCCTCAGTAGAGTGCTGTGGCATCACAGCTCACAGCAACCTCTAACTACTGGACTTAGGTGATTATCTTACCTCAGCCTGGGAATACAGGCACCCACCACAATTCCCAGCTATTTGTTTTGCAGTTTGGCCGGGGCTGGGTTCAAACCCACCACCCTCGGTATATGGTGCCGGCGTCCTACTCACTGAGACACAGGTCCCGCCCTGGCATATAATTTCTAACATTTTTTTTTCAGCTTAATGCTCAGAAAAAGTTATAAAAGTGTTTAAAGCTGGTAATCTGATGTTTCTGAGACAACCAGCTTGTCCAGCCATTTAACAAAGGTCTTAGTTGATAATAAATTAAAATTTGAATTTCTCATTGTATTTATATATTATATAAAGCAACTTTATTTTTTGTGAATAAGTAAAAGCAAAACTTCTATATATTCTCAAGCCTCTATTGTGAACTAAAGAGAACAGTAATTTGAATATAAAAATTAACTACAGCTACCGGTAGCAATTTTATTAACAAAACTAGGAGAATGTGTGTGGGTGCGGGGGTGTTTATAGTCTCAAGAGTACCCCATCATGTCTGATAGAAAAGAAATAGGATAATTATATCACTAAGATGACAGTCATTTTACTAATGATTTGTCATAATGTATTTCTTTTTAAGGTTCTGTTTCTTAAAAATAAAGTATAATATGAGAAAATTGAATAACTTTAACCAAGAATATCTCGAGGAATATTTTTCTTCAAATTTACATTAGCATTTTGGTTGCACTTAAACATGCAAAATAATATTAATATATTTACTCATAAATAATATTGAAATCCTGTAATCCAACTGAGGATTCTTGAAAGCTGAAAGGGAAACTGTGAAAGAACATACATTGTTCTTTTCTGCCAAGTATTTTTTTTTTTCCTTTTTAAGTATCTCCCAGGGAGAGACCTTATAGCAAAAACTCTGAATGTTCATGGCTTCTTATATGGAGTAAGTTTTTCCATTAGATTCCCAAGATATATGGTTTCCCTGTGTTCAGAAGTTATTGTGAGACATACCATATGCAAAACCATCTATCAAACCTGCTTAGCAGATCTGAGGATGACAGGTAACCCGGCCGTATTCACTTTCCTTTTCTTTAGCTGTTGCAGCCTGGTTGCTTCTGTAGGCTCTTCACTATGCAGGGACTTTCTTTTGGCAGTCGTGTTCAGACAATACAGCAATCCAATCACAACATCAGCAAGGCACCCTGACAGCACATTTGCTGCTTTGGAAACATTTGCACTTGGCATATGGCAAGGGCATCTTAGGCTATGAAACAGCGATTATTTGGATTTGCAGTCTTTGCAACGCTTGCAAGATTTATTACAGTGAAAAGGCACACATTTTTAGGCAATTTATAAGGTAGTTTCCCAGGTAATTAAAAAAAAAATCATAATATATACCCAATAAAGGAATTATAGGATGGAATGGCAGATCTATTTTTAGATCTCTAAAGTATTCTTCAAATATCTTCCCAAAAGGAATGTACTAGTTTGCATTCCCATCAATAGTGTAGAAGTGTTCCCTCAAATATTTTATAAATAAAACTAGGTAATTTAAGTAATTGTAGCTAAATTTAGTTCCCATTTTTCCTACATACAGTGAATTCCTACATAAATTAGAACACTCAGGAAGCATCTGTATCCCTCCCAAGTCTCTCTGTAGGAAATGACATTAAAGAAGCAGTTCCACCGACAGCCTTCCCTTCTCAGCTGGCCCAATTTACCTATAATAATTTCCCTTTTACATGCTTTCTCACATTCTCTTCTTCTCATAGATGTATCTATACCACTTACAGTTCTGTATTTCACGTCTTTTTAGATTTCTTTAGGCTTAGAATTATTCTTCTATTATTATTACAACATTCAGTGTAATCACCATTAGCCCATTAACTTATAACCATTATTATCATTGCTATTATAATGACTGTTAACTAAACATGAATAATTTATGCTATCACTAATATAATTACTGTTATTAACTATATTCCATCTCTCATAATGTGTCTTTGCTGCTTCTTCTCTCTCTACTCCCTTTCACCTTCTCCCTGTCTTATGTTGCAAACTGAACAACTTAGCATTCCTTGCAGACTCTTAAGAGCCAGGCTTCTCTCCCTGGGCCATAATGAATGTATGTCGGTGATCAGTGGACAATTAGTTTCCCTGCCAAGGGTGAATCGCTGATTTTGTGGCCTGTGCGAGTAATTCAATCAATTCCACTCTTGCTAATTCAATGATACTTTTGCCTTTGCTGAAGCCATTGGACCCACCTAATGCTACAGGTCAAGTGCCCAAGACATCTTGTGCCCTGGACTCCCCTCCTATCCTGTAGGAACAGATGGCATGTGGAGGGAACAGCAGGGAGGAGGTCAGAGGGCTAGAGTTGCTCTCTTACTTTTACCTGTAAGGTGAAAGAGCTTGTAGAAAATGTCCATTATTCGGTTGCGCCTATGGCTTAAAGGAGTAGGGCACCAGCCCCATATGCCAGAGGTGGCGGGTTCAAACCCAGCCCAGCCAAAAACCGCAAAAAAAAAAAAAATCCATTATCAAGGTGTTGACCAAATCATCACCAGGTGTTTTATGCCCTATAGACTCTGTGTCTGATGGAGCATTAGCTCTTAGAGTTCTTAAAGACTGATTTATTAAGTGACTCCATGTTGTTGTTCTAGGCCTCTTTGGGTAGTTAACAGCTGTTAGGTTGAAGGAATTTATACATCTCATTAGGGACTACAAAGAGTAATTAATTCATAGGACCTGCTACATGTCAGAGGCCCCTCTAGGCGCTGGGCTGCACTCATACCTCCTATCTCAGATGCAAGCTTGGAACTCAGGGAGGCCAGAGTCTTCAAAGGAGAAATCAGCAAAACAACAGAGAAGTGACCGCTGCCACTGACCACTAGAGTAAGCACAAGGATTCTGGGGTCACTGTGGAAGGGTCTCTTGATTAGCTTGGGGGAGGTGCCACTTCTGGGAAGGCTTTGTAGAGGAGATAACAATTAGCAGAAACTTTCATGATAAAAGTAGGCAGAGGGAACCACACACAGAGGAATGGAGCTGTCTCAAGAATGGCAATGAACTCATCTGGGTGATGGCCTGATCATGTTTGGGGAAGACAAATTGTGGGCCTGGGGATCACATTGTGCAAACTGAGACTTCTGCACCTCATCTGTAGGGCCTGGTAAGTCATTGAAGGGTTTTAAGCCAACAAGTGTTTTAGAAAAATTGTGCAGGTACAGTTTGCAGATGAACTTGAAGAACAACTTTTACACTATGTTAACTGAAATAGCATAAGGACTTGAACTCAGACAGTGTCACTGAGGGTAGAGAAAAGGGAGCAGACTTGCGGGGGAATATAGGATCGGTAGCAGAGTAATCTACGGGACCAGAGAGAGGGCTACATCCTATTGGAACTTTGTGCTCCTCACTTGAGTGATTAGTGAGGAGCACAGTGGCATGTTTCAGGGCTCAGAATTAGGAACATATTTAGGTGGTAGGGTAGGGAAAAGTCACAAAAAAGTGATTTCTGCTACAATACATTGCATTTTAGGTGCGAAGATGAAAATGTCTAAAAGGCACATTGGAATTTAAGCTGCAGCTGGAGCTGGAGATAGAGATTTAGGATGTTTTTAATGATCTCAGATCACTCAAGAATAGAAGTAGAAGAAGAATGTGCAAGCATCTCACCAACATTAAGAGTGAAGAAGGAGGGTAATAATAGAAAGCAGTAGATAGTGAGTATCAAATGGGACATATTAAGGATATAAAGCAACTGCTCCAAAATAACTTTATTAAAAGATCTCTTCTGACAGACACACGGCCTACAAGCACATGAAAAAATGCTCATCATCCTTAATCATCAGAGAAATGCAAATCAAAACTGCCTTGAGATATCATCTAACTCCAGTAAGATTAGCCCACATAACAAAATCCCAAAACCAGAGATGCTGGCGTGGATGTGGAGAAAAGGGAACACTTCTACATTGCTGGTGGGAATGCAAAGTAATATATTCCTTTTGGAAGGATGTTTGGAGAATACTTAGAGACCTAAAAATAGATCTGCCATTCTATCCTATAATTTCTTTACTAGGTATATATCCAGAAGACCAAAAATCACATCACAATAAAGATATCTGTACCAGAGTGTTTATTGCAGCCTGATTCATAATTGCTAAGTCGTGGGAGAAGCCCAAGTGCCCATCGACCCACGAATGGATTAATAAACTGTGGTACATGTATACCATGGAATACTATGCAGCCTTAAAGAAAGATGGAGACTTTATCTCTTTTGTGTTTACATGGATGGAACTGGAATATATTCTTCTCAGCAAAGTATCTCAAGAATGGAAGAAAAAGTATCCAATGTACTCAGCCCTACTATGGAACTAATTTATAGCTTTCATATGAAGGCTATAACCCATCTATAGCACAAGAATATGGGGAAAGGAGCAAGGGAGGGCAGGGCAGGGGGGAGGATGGGTGGAGGGAGGGTAATTGGTGGGGTCACACTTGTGGTGTATCTTTGAAGGGTACAGGTGAAACTTAATAAATGCAGAATACAAATGTCTTCACATAATAACAAAGAAAATGCCATGAAGGCTATGTTAAACAGTTTGATGAAAATATTTCAGATTGTATATGAAACCAGCACATTGTACCCCATGATTGCATTAATGTACACAGTTATGATTTAATAAAAAAATATAAAAAAAGATCTTTTCCATTTGTAATATAAGACATAATTTAAACTAATCTAGAACTAACTATTCTCACCCAGTACCTAAAACTTAGTTCCTGTGGGGAAACATTTTTTTTTAAGTTTCAGTTTTCTTTTCAAGTATTGTTTGTGTTAAGGTTTCTCTAACTTTGTATAATAGATACCTATTACCTTCCACAAATAACAAGGGTTTAGTGACCAAATATGCTTGGGAAACACTGGTAGACAGAGTGAAACATATTCTTAGTGCAGATTGCAGAACCTCTGAGTAGCCCTAACGCATGGATGACAGCAGGAACTTTCTTACAAGAGGACAGGAGTCCTAGGGTTTATCTAGCACATTTAGATTTTTTTTTTTTTTTTTTGAGACAGAGTCTCACGTTGTCACCCTGGGTAGAGTGTCGTGGCATCATAGCTTACAACAACCACAAACTCTTGAGTGCTGAAGTGATCCTCTTGCCTCGGCCTCCCAAATAGCTGGGACTACAGGTGCTCACCACAAAACCTGGCTATTTTTTTAGAGACAGGGTCTAGCTCTTGCTCAGGCTATTCTTGAACTTGTGAGTTCAAGCAGTCTACCTGCCTCAGCCTCCCAGAGTGGTAGAATTATAGGTTTGAGCCCCTGCACCTAGCCTTAAGCACATTTAGATTTTGTTGGTCATTCTGCTGGATGAGTGCTCAGAGGAACATACTTTGTGAACTACTCAGTTAACACTACCAGCAAATTATATCAGGGATCAGGTTATTTCCATTTGGATGCACTGCCCATGAGACCAGGTCTAGGAAAGTATTCTCCAGTTTCAGGTGTATATGAGATCTTTTGTGGTAGCTTCTTCAAATAGTAATGTCTCAATGCCTGGATGAAGTCAGACTTAGGCACTGACTTAAATCATGGGAATCATGATTTACTTGATCATCACTGACACTGTCACTATGATCAAGTCACATTAGCATCATTGACCAACACCATGATATCCACCACCACCATCGTCACCATGGTCAACAACACGCTACTACCACTACCACCCCCATCACTAACGACTACCAACACCACCATCACCACCACACTCTGATTAACCAACACTGCTGCCGTCACTACCACCGTGATCCACACCACTGCTGCAACTAGTGCAAACACTGCCACCACTGCAGCCACCACCACCGCTTCCACGAATACCATCACCCTTCCCATGTCCAAATGACGAGAGGAGATAGAAATCACAGTGTCATTGTTCTAGCTTGTATTCAGAAGTCAGGAGGCTACATATAATTGCAAGTATTTTCCCCTAGTTACTATGGCATCCCAGTAACCATCGAGTGGAACCAGATATTATATCGCAGCAGAATCCTGGGATCTAAAGTCCAGAGTTTAAACAGGACCTTTGATTCAAGGCAGGAGTGCTTGAATTTCCGCCCTGACAAGAGTCTAAGCTGTCACATAGGGCTGTTAACTAACCTCACTGGGAGACTCAGCCCCACTCGGCCTTCAGAAATGTGGACGGTGGACTTCAGCAAGTTGTTAGGGAGCAGCCCAGGGTGCCAGCCATGAGGAACCACAAAGAGGCTTTAAAACCACAAAAATGCAGTTTATGGCTGCTTTGGGGAGCCAGTTCAGGGGTGGGAGGTGTCCCCACGGACAAGTCCTTAACTTACGCAACTAAATGCTCTGGCTTATGAAATTAAGCTATTTTGAACTTGTATCTTCAATGTATGTATTGCTACCATACATAGCACGTACATAATTGTATAATATTAATAATGGGTGGCATATATGAGTGCCAACAAAGCCGCAGAAACCATACGAAAGGCTTTACCTATGTTACCTCTTTAATCCTTACAACTCCCGTACGAAATAAGTGTGACTACCATGCTCATTTTCTGAATGCACAAATTGTGGCATAGAGAAACTAAATAGCCCAAGGTTATAAAGCTAATTAATTGTAGGGTTGAGATTTAAATGCAGGTAATCTGATTCCAGGGCACATGATCTTAACCAAAGATCTACCCTGTTAACACACGATCTGAACATTGCCTACACACAGGTGCTGTGTACAAACATCAGCTGTGTACATATCATCCTGCCTGGGGTGATTTAGGGATGATTTGTCTCAGGTTGACTTTGAAGCCTAGACCCAGAGGAGATGCAAGTCCACTGAAATCTAATGGGAAAAGAGACTTGATAGACCACCAAATACAAAGCAATGTGGTGTGAAGTATGGAGCAGCACCCGCCCTGGCAAAGGCCAAGTGCTCATTAATTCATGCCCATGAGTACGCAATGAGGGGCTGCGGTGTGCCGGGCCCTGGGTGGGCAATGTTGGTTCTCCTGGTCCTTCCACAGCTCATTAGGTGTGTTGTAATCCTGAGTGCGTCTCAAGGAAAAAAACAGCTTAAGTTTGAATAGCAGTCGAGTTTCCAAGCACTTCCGCAGACAGCGAGTATTAGAGACTGATGAGTCCAAGGGCAGAGCAGAGGGTGCCGCCAGGTGATGAATCCTCCCACCTCATCCTTGTTTGCTCCTTAGATACCTTGATATTAGAAATGATTGCTTGACATATGTACTACCTACCGATTGTTAACTTTTAAAAATATAATTGTATGCAAACGTGTACATTCTATTTATATAGAGAGGGACATGCATGAAGCTTTTGTTTAAAAAGAGATAGATTCCCTCAGAGTTAAGCTGCTTTCCACTCCACAGTGTCCGCAGCAGGGCAAGGACCATTGCCAGGGGTGCTGCCACTCTGCACCCGGGAGGTTGCTGGGCTGAGCTCAGAGCTGCCCCTCAGCTCTAAGATCTCATCACCATCATCATCATCCTCTCTTTTTTTAAGTGCCCAGGGTATGCCAGGCTCTGTTCTTCCTGAGTTGTCTATAGGAGTTCTATCCTCACAAAAATCTCAAAAGGTGACTGATGGCATTCCTGTAAGGTGTCTCAGTTGGCATAGCCAATTGGAAATAGGAGTGCTGGGGTTTGAAAGCAGGTCCATTTGATTGGTTTTGAATTTTTTGCCCATTTATGTGTTTTGTACTTTAGTTATACCAAGTGTCTCCTAAATTAAGATTTCATCTCTAAAACAGGAGAGAAATAATGTCAACATCAAGAGATTATTTTGGAGATTAAATAACAGGATATATAACTTCTAAAATGTAAGGAGTCACTCACCCGTAATATTATTATGATTATTCCAATTTCATGTGATTAAGTTTTTCTTTGCTATAACAAATTTACTCAAATATTTAGATAATGATTTAAAAATGACTGGCTTACTTTGTAATTCTACATATTTTCCTTTAGTTTTTATTTTGAAATACTTTTAGATTTAAAAAGTTGCAAAGATAATACAAAAAATTCCTATATCTCTTTCATCCACCTTCTGCTAATGTTAACATCTGTTGTAACCCTGGGGGTCATTCACCTAAACCAGTAAATTAGCATTAATCCAACACTGTTCACTAATTTTGAGGCCTCATTAACCTTTCTGTTATTGTTCCACAGGCCCCCTTTCTGGCCTCAGGTCCAATCCAGGATCTCACATTACACGTGAGAAGTGATGCTATCCCCCTTTCTCAGTGCATCCCACTAGGGGGGGACATGATTTTGATTCATCTTGATTCTGGTGACATTAACTTCGATACTTGGTTGAGGTGGTATCTGAAAATGTCTCTACAGTGAAGTTATTGTTCTCCCCGTGTGTCTAGTTATTACCTCATGGGAAAATGCTTTAGGACTATGCCCAATAGCCTGTTTCCCATTATACTTTTGCCCACTACTTTTAGCATCCATTGATGAATCTGGTCTACAACAATTATTGGGGTGATGTCTGAGAAATGGTGATTTTTCTATTTCTGACATTCCTTCTATGAGTATTAGAGTTCTACTGTAAGGAAGAACTCCCTTTTCTCCTACACTGACTTATTCAACCATTTATTTTTATCACGAATTTTATGGACTTACAGGTATTTTATTCTATGGGTTGTAATCTATTATTTATTTTGCTCCTTAGATTATCCCCTGTAAGTTGATTCCTGTGTCTTTTTGCCATGCTCCCATCATTTATTAAGCACTCCTTGCTTCCTGGAACCACAGGTATTCAATCTTACCTTCTTCTATCCTTGCCCTATCCCTAGAATCAACCATTTCTCCAAGAAGCCTGGTTTCTTTCTTTGAAGAACGGCATAGAAGCCAAGGGGCTAGTTTCATGTACTCATTGGTACTGGGGGTTTCGTGGTGTCTAGTGCCTCTTAAAGGACAGAGCTAAGAAATTTCATATATATGTAAAAAATTATATATATAAATATGTATAAACTATATCTTTACACATGTACATACACTCTTCTCTGTATTTATTTCTAAAACTATCATTCTATGGACATAGTAAAAATTGTGTTTATACTAAAGCCTCCAATTCTAATGCAACACCAAAGGGTTTAATTCTAGCTTCTCCTTTATTTGTAATTCCTTTTTTCAGTTGCAAGAAACTGGAATCTATCATCCACAATAATTTACGTATTTGCTCAATACTAGTATTATCATCTAGTAGATTCAAAATTGCTCACCCCTGGGTGGCACCTGTGGCTCAAGGAGTAGGGTGCTAGCCCCATATACTGGAGGTGGTGGGTTCAAACCCAGCTTCAACCAAAAACTGCAAAAAACAAAACAAAACAAAATTGCCTACCCCTGCTCTTGTGGAAAACAAATTTACTGAGAATGCTACTTAGCAGATTTTTTTTTTTTTTGTCCTTAGTCTTGTCTACCCAGTCATTGGTCGTAAGGCTGCTTTCTGTTACCGAGGTTAAGCTTTTTTCTTTCCTACTACCTTCAGTGTGATTATGTATTCATTTGCAAAAGAATTAGGCTTATTTGTTACTGTTTGTATTTCATCTTGGGTTCCCTCCATCCTAGTAGACTTTAACTGTATATATATATATTTTTTATTTTATAATATTTTATTTTATTTTTTGAATCATAGTTGTGTACATTAGTTCAACCATGGGGTACAGTGTGGGGACTTCACATGCAGTCTGAGATATTTTATCAACCTGATTGACATACCATTCATGATATTTTCTCGTTTACTATATGAAAACATTTTTGATCCTTGTTTAGAAGTTTTCTC
>CAUYON010029635.1:0-16485 GCA_963573935.1 Arctocebus calabarensis
TGAAGTTTAAATCTATAATTTCTTTACTTAGCTTCTTCTTAGAGGATCTATCCAACACTGCTAAAGGAGTATTAAAATCTCTAACTACTATGGAGCTGGAGGAAATCAAGTTTCTCATGTCTATTAGAGTTTTTCTTATAATTTGAGGCACTTTCTGGTTGGGTACACAAACATTAATAATTGAAATCTTATCATATTGAGTGGTACCTCTAACAAATATGAAATGTCCGTTTTTATCCTTCTTATGAAACCCTAAAATCAACATTGTTAAAATGTCTATACATCCCAGAGCAATCTAGCAATTCAATGCCATCCCTATTAAAATACCAACATCCTATTTTCAAGACTTGTAAAAAGTGATTCTGCATTTTGTATGGACCCAGAAAAAAACCCGTATAGCTAAGGCAGTTCTTAGTAATAACAACAAAGCCATTGGCATCGCGGTATCAGATTTTAGGCTGTGCTACAAGGCCACTGTGCTACACTTGCTCAGTCCATTCTAAGAACCCTCTCATTCAAGAACTCTACTCCTCTCAGCATACCAGAGGGCTGGGATTATAGCTGTTAGCTACAACGTTTGGTCATTTTCTCTTTCTTTGTTTCCCTCCGTCCCTCCTTCCCTTTGCCCCTCCCTCACTTTATTCTTCTTTCATCCAATAGTCCCTCTTTCATTCTCTTGCTCTCTCCATTGTTTCTTTCCTCTCTCTCTCTCTCTCTTCTCTACACCTTAAGTTAAACTTCTCTAGTAACAAACAAATGATACATGTGATCCCTGAATATGTAGTCTTGAACTCTATACTTCAAATGGGTGAATTGTAGAGCGTGTAATATTATGTAAATAGAATCGTTATTTTGTAATCTAAGGGCTGTTATCTATGAGGATTATCCAGAAAAAAAGTTCCCCAAAACATAGCAATGGGTGAGCTCCATGGTATAGTCTGACGATACCAGCAATTTTATAGGCTGAGGCAGAAATACTACTGGAATCTAAGGGGGTTCAGACCAGACTGAATAATTTAGTGAGGCCCAACACATTCAAGAAATAAGTGCAAAATTTCTTCAGCAGTGTTTTCATGGGCCTGTGCTCTCTGCTACTGAGAAGGATAAAGTTTGGTGGAGCACGTCAAGTTAGCACCTTGTATTTCTTTCAGGTATGATGGCACCAATGTATTTTTACTTTTTTGTAGAGACAGTGTCTATTTTTTTGTATTTGGATGAGTGTCATGGTGTCACAAAGCTCACAGAAACCTACAACTCCTGGAAGTAGGAGATTCTCTTACTTCAGAATCTCAAGTATTAATACTACAGGAGCCTGCCACAACGCTTGGCTACATTTTTGTTGCAGTTTGGCTGGGGCTGCGTTTGAACCTGACAACCTGGGTATATGGGGCCAGCTCCATATATACTGATCAACACAGGCCCCCTAACCAATGTATTTTTTTGAAACAGAGGGGGAAGCACAGTGTCAAATATATAAGAGATATATTGTATAGTTGCAGAAAAAGTCTGGTAGGATAAAAATATTTTATACATGTATCCCTAATGGGATTTATTAACAGCTTGCTATTTATCTCAGTATGGTTAAATAAACTAATAAAACACTGTACATTAATTTAATCAATAAGAAAAACCACATGACAAGCTCACCAGAAATGGAAAAGGGTTTTGACAGAGGCAACATACCTTGTTGATAAAATCTTTTAAAAATCTTAGATGAGAAGGGAACGTCTTCAGGACTACTCATGGGGATTATAGATGATTGGTACATATAACTTGCTATATTCACACGATGATATAATTTTCCACAATCAAATGGAATGAATCACGCATTTATGTTACAATAGGAATGAACCTTAATTTCTTTATGATAAGGGAAAACGCAAGGAGGAGGCAAAATGAAACCAGGAACCACCTTTCCACAGAGCTCCAATCCAGAAGGAGAGTTAAAGGACAGAAGTTTAGCAAGTAAGCTGATTGTTTGAAGATGAGACAAGAGAGAAAGTTGAAGAACACACATCTCCTCTGCTGAGGTGAACTGCGGCCCCAAGGTCAGGGGTTGCACAAAATCCATTGCCAAGTGGATGGGTGTCCCCTTCTCTATGAAAATGAATCACAGTATACATTCTAGAAACAAGTGAGTGGAGTTCAGAGAACCTCTACAAACCAGAACTCCTTCCCAGAGAAGACACCTGAGTGTGCCATGGTACTCCCCCACCAGGTATAAAACTGAACATAGAATCGACCCACAAACCTGAACTCCCAACAATCCCCTCCACTCTCACACCTAGGTCTGGAAGCCTGTACCCTATGGTGTCCAGGTCCTTGGGAATTTTTTCGAGAGTTGTGGTTATGGCTTGGACTATTCCAGATATGTGCTGATTCTGTGGCATTGGTGTGGAGCAGGGACTGTGGAGTGAGAGAGCCATATGGGAGAGGCAGAAGCTATTCCCTTTGGCACAGTGCAGCAGCCAGCAGTGGCAGGTACAATAGGACTCACACCTCTGGGGCTTTTTGGAGAGACACTTCCCCCCTCTCTTAGCAACCCAAGGGAGCCAGGCTGCTACTCCTGTGGCAGCCACTGGCAGAACAGATCTGGTTTGGAAATGCAAGCCTCATTAGCAAAGGGTATGCCTGAAGTGGTACCTGTCCAGAAGGGGCACAGCTGAGATGGAGAATAGAATCAACTTGCACAGATATGATCTGCACCCAGGGCAGAGCTGAGTCAGACTTGCAGCTTTTCTGAGCCAAAGGTGCAACTAGCTCCCATGGGAGCATAGTGGGGACAAAAGGAGGAGTGGAAACAGAACCATTCAAAGGAGGGGCAGAAACTGAGAGCCATCTGTTAGCTCTAACCATGATTTCTTCAACACAAATTGCAGCAGAGTGTGAGATGCCATCCCTGTAAGAGTTAGTGAAGTGGCAGTGGCACAGGGCAGGGCTGAGTCACAGTTTCTGTGAACTCAAACAGCACCTGGAGTGCAGAGGAATATAGATGGAACAGAAAACAACAGTTCTGTGAGAATATAAGGTGTGACAACATCAATATGGGGCAGGACTGAAACTGAGTGAAACTCCCCAGCTACCCAGCTTCCATTTAGGACCCCAGGTTGTCAAGCTTCAGGTCCCCCTGACAGCAGGTGACAGAGTGTGGTGGCCAGGCTGAGGAGACACAGAATTCCCTGTGACTCAGGAAGTCAGAAGCCCCTCGAGCATCTGCTCACAGGAGGGAACTGGGTCATAACCCTGTGGCATTACCAATGACTAGGTATGACAGAGGTGCAAGGTGGGGAAGGGGGCATGAACCTTCCAAGAATAATTAATTTGCTGCGTGGGCCCTTCTGACTCCACAGAGTACCAGAAGAATTCATACTCCTATCAGCAGATTCCTGCTATCTATTTGTTATTGACCTTTTGATTTCTCCAACTTGAGACTGTGAGCTGACTGTCACAATTGATCTGGAACTCTTGACCTTGGCCAATAAACTGAGGACTTTCCAAGGTTATACCCTAGTTGTGTTGTTGTGGGAAGGTCTGATTTTCTTTTTCCAGTTGTTTCCCATGGGGGGAGGGGTATCTTAGTTTCTGATATTTCTCCACAGCACAGAATTCAACCAAGAATTGCTAATTCACTGGGACTGGACAGAGACCAGATGAAAACAAGACAGAGCCACTTAGCCCCACCACACCAAGCAGGTCTCCAGTGTCTCAGGCCATACTACTGTACAGATCATTTGCAAAGCTGTAGGGTAAAAGCGGCAGTCATCAGTCCCAACTCTTGGGCAAAGGGCTGGTTTATCACTACTCCAGGAGCCTGGAACATAATTTCAAATTATATGCTCACCTAGCCAAATGATGAAAAATAATCATGGGGCGGAATCAGTGGAAAAATTCCAGCAACATGAATCATCAGAGTAGATCAACTCCTCCAAGGAATAACAAGGTGGGCACACTAAATGATCCCATTCATAACCAAAGGGCTAAGATGTCAGAAATCAAATTCAGAATTTGGATGGCAAATATGATTAACAGAATGGAGTAAAAATTGGAATTAGATATTCAAGGAACATTTCAAAAGTTGTCTCAAGAATTCAATGAATTCAAAGACAAAGTCACCAAAGATTTTGACACATTGAGGCAGGAACTTGCAGCCCTCACAGAACTGAGAAATACAGTAGAATCCCTCAGGAACAGAATGGAGCAAGCAGGAGGAAGGATTTCCCACATAGAGGATAAAGATATTGAATGCTCCAAAACAATCAAATAGGAAGAGAAGTGGAGAGCAAAAATGGATCATTCTGAGACAGCACTGGGACAATTTGAAGGAAACTAATATTCACCTTATGGGAATTCTTGAAGTCAACTATGTTGATTTGAAAGGCCCAGAAGCTCTATTTAAAGAGATAATTGAGAAGAATTTCCAAAATATGGGAAAAGATTCAGAAATCCCAATAGCAGACAGTTTCAGAACCCTAGCACAACTCAACCCAAATAATGCATCTCCCAGACACATTATAATTAACCTCGCCAAAGTTAATATGAAGGAGAAAACTCTGCAAGCAGTCAGACGTAAGAAAAGCATAACCTACAAGTGGAATAATATTAGAATGACTGCAGATCTCTCCGCTGAGAATTGTCAAGCTAAAAGAGGATGGTCATTGACTTTTAACCTCCAAAAGCAGAATAATTTTCAATCCAGGATCCTGTATCCAGTTAAACTGAGTTTTGTTTATGATGGATAAATTAAATACTTTAATGACATTCACATGATGAAGAACTTTGACATAACTAAACTAGCTATCCAGGATATTCTCAGACCTATCCTCCATAATGACCAGCAGAATCATATACCACCAAAGTAAACTCAATCAGAAACTTTTGATCAAATTACAACTTCTATTGTGGCAAAAGGATGAAAAATGTCCACTGGACATTCGAAAAAATTGAAACCCCAAATATTACCAGATTGTCAATATTATCAATTAATGTGAATGAGTTAAAGTTTCCTTTGAAGGGGCACAGGTTGCCTGACTGGATACAAAAAGTCAGTCCAGATATCTGCTATGTATAAGAATCTCATTTTGCCTTAAAAGATAAAGAATCATGGTAAAGGGATAGTCATCTATAATTCTGGCAAATGAAAATTAGAAACAAAGCAGCTGTTGCAATTTTATTCACAGATACAATTGGCTTAAAACCAACAAATTATGTAAAGATAAGGATGGAAACTTCATATTTGTAAAGGGTATCATTCAACATGATGAGATTTCAATTATTATCATTTATGCTCCAAATCAGAATGTGCTTCAATTTGTAAGAGAGTCTCTAACAGACATGAGGAAATTGATTTCCTCCAGCACCATAATATTTGCAGATTTTAACACCCCTTTGGAAGTGCTGGATAGATTCTTCAAGAAGAAAATAAGCAAAGGTTGGAGCCTGTGACTCAGTGGGTATGGTGCCAGACCCATATACTGAGGGTGGCAGGTTCAAACATGGCCCCACCAATGGTAAAGAACTTTTCCCATTTTTAGTTTTGACCACAGATCTAGAGTTGAAATTTTTCCCCTAGATTTCAACTAGAGAAATTATTTTCCCCTAGATGTCAACCAGAGAAATTATTCTCTCTTAGGAAAATTGTTTTCCTACAACCTCTATTAATCATCCCTATGGATTTTATGTAACTCTGACCCTTTAGTATCCTAGATTCTTGTAGTCACTAGAAACTGCCCACCCTGTGACTTCCTGAGTCAAATCAGGCTTTTCATATGCACACTAAAAATGCAGAGTAAACCCTCCACCTCTAGTGTTGGGTTCCTTCAATCAGGGCCAATATTCCCTTTCCATAATCAGTCCAAGCTCAGGGACTAGTCATCTCTGGAGAACCCCTACCCATCATATCAACTGGCAATATCCTAACAAACCAAACCCAAATGGATTTGTCCTGACTCATTGTTCTCCGACCCCAGGGGGATGCAATAAATCTCCTCCTTTATATAGTCGTATATTCCTTAAATATACTGACCTCTCCTCACACAATGGCTCTTGGAAATTTTCTTTCTTTATCCTTTATTTATTCTTTATTATTTATTCTTTCTTTATTTCTCAATTATTATCATTTATGCTCCAATATTTTTCTTTCTTTCTTTCTTTCTTTCTTTCTTTCTTTCTTTCTTTCTTTCTTTCTTTCTTTCTTTCTTTCTTTCTTTCTTTCTTTCTTTCTTTTTCTCTCTCTCTCTCTCTCGAGGCAGACTCTCACTCTGTTGCCCAGGCTAGAGTTCCTTGACATCAGATTAGCCCACAGCAACATCCAACTCTTGGATTGAAGAAATCCTCCTGCCTTAGCCTCTGGAATAGCTGTAACTAAAGGCATGGGACACAACCTTTGACAACCTTTTCTATTTGGTTACAAATTGGGTTTGTGATCAGGGCTGATGATATCTTGTAGTTACTCAGCATTGTCTTCAACCATGAGCTCAGGGGTCAGCCCACCTTGGCCTCCCAGGGTAACCAAATAATTCAACCATGCTTGGCAAAAGACATTGAGCTCTACTTAAGAAATGAACTTATCAGGCCCCAGTTACTCATAGGAATTATGTCAGGACTGTTTTGCATATCTGTGATGGAAGATATCACTGAAATTGTGCACACTTCCCTTTTTTGACTGTCAGGTTTCATTATTCATTGAGTATTGAACATGTGGCCCAACATAACTCTTCTATTTCCTATGAGGTCAAGAAGCCAAAATTTTGGAAACACCTGGCCTTGAAGTCAGGAATGTTGGGAAATTCCAGATAGGCTGATGGTTCCCATGATCAGAATAAATAACTGCAGGTATGGCGTACACTAATGTACACATAGCTTAACTAGATTTTGAGAGAGGGCCTTCAATGAGACACCTATCATCAGAAAAAAATACTATTCTAGAGAATAAAATAAAATGGCAAAAGAAGTAGAACTGAGAATTGTGTGATGTACCTGTCAGGTCTGTGAAATCACTGTATGATCTTTGGGGTTGGGTTCATTTTCTATAACATCCAAAGGCAGCAGTATGTTTAAACCATACTCTTCCACTTGCTCACACATCCATGAAGTGAAAAGAAAGGAAGTGTTGTAGAATATCTTGGCCAGGTCTACAAAGAAAATTTGGGAAGCAGGAATTGAATGTGGAGAAAGGAAACCCTGTCTATTGTAACAGTTTAACCCAATGGCAAATGTGGACAGCCATTCCACATCCTTAGCAGAAATAAGGATAATCTTAAAAATGGTGATAGAAGGCAACACACCTTGTGATGTGATTCATGGTGACCATGTAGTGTCTGTGTTCTGTAATGTCCTGGGATTCAAGATTTTGGTCAAAGATAAAAAGTAGCCTTTTCAACTCACTTCAGCTGGTGTTGCTTATGTGTTTGAACGAGAACACTTTGCCCTCCAACCAGGGACAGAGACGTGATCTCCCATTTGTGCCTTATTCATCCTATTGACTGTTGGGATTACCAGAACTAGGCTGACACAACAGTTGACATTTTGTACAACAGTGTGACTCAAGCTGCATCACAGCTGCCATAAACTTATAGTCACTTAAGCAGGACGCTGTTTGTTCTTTGTTTGAGTTAGCCGTTCACTATGTCAAACTCAGTAGACCCCCATGGCATCACAGCTCTCAGCAAGTTCCTAGTCCTGAGCTAAGGTGATTCCTTTGCCTCATCCTCCCGGGCACAACACTTAGGTATTTTTTGTTGTAGTTTGGCCAGGGCAGAGTTTCAACTCACCACACTCATTATATGGGGCCAGTCCAATACACAGTGAGCCACAGTCAATGCCCTTGGGATGCTATTTTATGGACCTTCATGAAACCTACCTCAAAATATCCATTTCAGAAAAGCTTACAAATGTACTATCCCTGTCTAAAGCCTCAATTTGGTCATAGCTTCACAGGTCTTAGTGATGTCCACTGTTCTTGAGCCATCAACGTAATTCTGGTGTTTTTAGGTGAGGTAACTGGTTCTTGGTTGTTTGTTGGTTTTTCTGTGCATGGGAGTGTGTATGGGTATTTTTGGAACATGGTTTCTGTATGTGGCCCTGGCTAATCTTTTGTGACTTCAGCCTAGATCATAGCAACCTAAAACTCCAAGATTGAGGCATTCCTCCTACCTGAGACTCCCATGTGGCTAGGACTACAAGTGCCTGTCAAAATACCTAGATAATTTTTCAAATTTTAATAGAGCCAGAGTCTGTCATTGCTCTGTCCATTCTCACCACTGACTTACTCATTAGCCCTATTCATCTCAGCATTCCAGAGGGCTAGGATTATAGTCATGAGCCACCAAGTTTGGTCATTTTCTCTTTCTTTGTTTCCCTCCATCTTTCTCTCCATTTGCCTGTCCATCACTTTATGCTTCCTTCCTCCAAATTTATCTCTCTCATTGGCTTGCTGTCTCCTTCCTTTTCTTTCTTTCATGCAATCTTTACTCTCTGTCTCTCTTCTTAAATTAAGGAAAACTTCTCTAGTAACAAACAGACTATACAAGTGATCCCTGAATGTGTATTCTTGAACTCTATACTTAAATGGGTGAATTGTGGAGTGTGCAAATTATATCTGAATAGAGTTGTTATTTTTTAATCTGGGGGCTGTAATCTATTAGGAAAATAGAGAAAAACCTTCACCAAATCTTAAGCATGGATGAGCACCATATCTCACACCTATAATACCAGCAAATTCAGAGTTTGAGGCAGAAAGATCACTGGAAGCTACTGGGATTCAGACCAGACTGAGCAACATAGTAAGATCCCACTTGTTAAAGAAATAAGTGCAATATTTCCCCAGCAGTGGTGGCATGGGCCTGTGATCGCAGCTGCTGAGAAGCATAAACTCAGGAGGCTCACTCGAGGTTAGCAGATTGCATTGCCTTGAGCTGTGATGATAGCAATGTCTTGTTTTGTCTCACTTTATTACCCTCAGTAGAGTGCCATGGTACAGCTCACAGACTACTCGAACTCCTGGGCTTATGCAATTCTCTTCTCTCAACCTCCCAAGTAGTGGAGATTACAGTTGCTCGCCACGACACCTGGCTATATTTTTGTTGCTGTTTGGCCAGGGCCGGGTTTGAATTCACCACCCTCTGTATATATACAGAGGGCCAGTACCCTACACACTGAGCCAAAGGAGATACCAAAACATTGTATATTTCTCGGGCAAAAGGGGTAATTCAGGGCCAAATCTATAAGAGATATACTGTATTGATGCAGGAAAAGTGTGGTATCATACAAAATATTATATACAAGTTTCACATATAGTGTTTATTACCAGGATTTCTAGTTTATCTCACTATGGGTAAATCAACTATTTGACCTCACCTATGAAGCATATTGCAAGGGTACAAGTCAAGTCTATCAAGTATCGAACACTAATGTCTTACCACTGTGATTATAAATGAGGAAAAATCTATGTTAATTAGTAGAATGTAAACACTCCAATTTGTAGAAATAACCAACACATAGAATTCCACAAATGCATAAATGTATTTATGATCTATGCATATATGATTAATAAAAGAAATTAAAAAATAAAAATAAACACACTACATTAATAGAACCAATAAGAAAAATGACATGGTGACCTCATCAGACAGGGAAAAGAGTTTTGACAGAGGCAACATATCTTGATAAAATCTTTTAAAAATCTAAGTTGAGAAGGGAATGTCTTCGTGATTGCTAATGGGGTTTACAGATGATTGGATACATATAATATGCTATATTCACATAATGAATATTTTTCAAAAAACAAGAGGAATGAAGTGCACATTTATGTTACAATAAAAATGAATAAGGGAAAAAGGGGGGGAAGGCAAGACGGCTGACTAAAGCTAGCTTTCCACAGAGGCTTCAAGCCATAAGGGGAGTTAAAGGACAGAAGTTTAGCAAGTAAGCTGAGGTTTGGAACTGAGACAAGAGATAAGGTTGAAGAGCACAAATCTCTCCTGCTGAGGCGAACTGCAACCTCAAGGAAACAAACAATATGTAGAAAAATCTGTTGCCAAGCGTACAGGAGTCCCCTAACCAATGAGAATGGCTCACAGTATACTTTATACAAGCAACTGAGTGGAGTTAAGATCTCTTCCTATTTTATCCCATGAGAAAGAACCTCTAAATTCCAGGACATCTTCCCTAGAGAGTACTCACTAGTGTGCCATGATAATCTCTCACCAGGCATGAAACTGAACATAGACTTTACATGCAATTCTGAACTCCCAGTACTCCCTCCACTCTCACTCCAAGGTGTGTGGTAACCTGTCCCCCATGGAGTCCAGAATCTTGGGCATTTTCTTGAGAGATGTGGATGGTTCTTGGGCTGTTCCAGGTCTATGCCGGCTCTGTGGCACTGGTGTAGAGCATGGATTGTGAAACAAGGGAGCCACATGGAAGCATGTGAAGCAGTTCTCTGTGGCACAGTGCAGCAGATGCAGTGGCAGGAACAATAGGACTCAACACCCTGGGTATAATAATTTGGAGAGACACTTCCCCCCTCTTTTACTAACCAGAGGGAGCCAGGCCTCTACTCCTATAGAAGCCACTGGCAGAACATATCTGGGATGGAAAGACAGGCCTTGTGAGCAAAGGGTATGCCTGAGGCAGTATCTTTTGGGGTGAGGCACTGCAGGGATGGAGAATAGAATCCAAGCACACACAGAAGACTTTTACTACCAGGACAGGGCTGAGTCAGAATTCCTGCTTTTGTGAGTCCAATATGTAACTGCCCCCAGGGCAGTGTAGAGGGGACAAAAGCAGTCATACCAGCAGCACCAGCCCAGGGAGGGGGAGAAACTGACAGCCATTTGTGAGCTCTAACCATGCCTGCCCCAACACAGAGTGCAGTAGAGATGTCAGCCCCATGAGAATTGGTGCAGTGGCAGCAGCACAGGTTGTGGCTGAGTCACACTTTTTGTGAACCCAAACAGCACCTGGCCCACCGTGAAGTATACCTGGGACAGAAATGCCAATTATTCAAGAATATAATTGGCAGCAACATCAACCTGGGGTGGGACTGGAACAGAGTTAAATTCTCCAGCTTCCATTAATCATCCGAGTTTGTCAGGCTTCAGCTCTCCCTGTTGGCTGGTGACAGCAGGTGGCAGCCTTGCCATGGACAAATAGATCTCCTTGTGACTCAGGCAGTCACCAACCCCTGAACCATCTGCTCATTGGTGGGAACTGAGTAACAACCCTGTGGGGTTACCAGTGAATGGGTGTGACCGAGGTGCAAGGTGGGGAAAGAGGCATCAAACTTATCAAACTTCCCACACTAATTCATTTGCTGTGTTAGCCCTTCTGACTCCACAGTGCACTGGAGCTCAGGGAATCAGCTAACCTTGGCCTCACAGAGTACCAAAGTATTGTACTCATGTGTGACAAAAGTCATTGAGCTTCACTTAATAATTGACCCTATCAGGGTCTTTAAGGAATGTCTAATCCTCTGGCCCCGGTGACACCGGGGAATTATGACAGGACTGTTTTGCAGATCCATGGGAGCAGATATCACCACAATTATGTCCACATCACTTTTTTGCTTATGAGGTTTCATTAGTGATTGTCTATTGAATGTGTGGCCCCAAATAACTCTTCTATTTACTTCCTATATGGCCAAGAAGCCAAAAGTTTGGACACACTGGGCCAGGAGGTCAAAAATGTTGGAACATTCCAGACAGGCTGATATTTCTCATGATCAGA
Organism: Arctocebus calabarensis; assembly: GCA_963573935.1. NCBI lineage: Eukaryota > Metazoa > Chordata > Mammalia > Primates > Lorisidae > Arctocebus > Arctocebus calabarensis. Next base: position 11,725 of record CAUYON010029635.1, read on the forward strand.
ATAAATAACTGCAGACATGGAGACTGGACACAGTGCCTAACCAGATTTTGAGAGAGGAACTTCAGTAGGACACCTATCATCTAAAATAAGCCTATTCTAGGGAAAGAAATAAAATCTCAGGAAAAGTAGAACTGAGAATAGTCTGACATATCTGTCAGGTCTGGGAAATCACTGTCTGATGTTTGGGCTTGAGTTCTTGGTATGTAATATCCCAGGGACGCCGTAGGTATAAACCATACTCTTCCACTTGCTTACAAATCCAAGATGTGAACAGGAAAGGAAGGGTTCTTGAATCACTTGGCTGGATATACAAAGAAACTTTTGGAAGCATGTGTTGAGTATGGAGAACAGAACCCCACTCTTTTCTAACAGTTTGAACCTAACGACAAACCCGGATATCCACTACACATGCTTAGCAGGAATATGGTTAAACATAAACATGGTAACCCAGGGCAGCACCCATTGTAATGTCATGCACGATGACCATGTAGTGACTTCATCCTGTAATTTACTGGGATCCAGGCTTCTGGTCAAAGATACTAAGAGGCCTTTTCTGCTCACTTCAACTGGTATCACCCACGGGTTTTAATCAGGACACTTGTTAGCCCTCCATCCACAGACAGAAATGTGATCAACCATTTTTGCCTTACGTATTCTACTGAAAGGTAAGATTCCCTTCACTAGACTGAGGCAACATGACAGAACAGAAGAGAGTTTGGATATCACTGTGAATCAAGCTGAATCACAGCTGACAAAACTTCATGGATTCACTTAAGTAGGACAATATTTATTTATTTATTTTTGAGACAGAGCCTCAAGCTGTTGCCCTGTGTCCAGTGCTGTGACATAACAGCTCAGAGCAACCTATAAGTCCTTGTATCAAGCAATTCTCCTCTCTACACCTCCCAAGTAGGTGGGGCTCCTGGTGCCACAATAACTGATTATTTTTTGTTGCAGTTTGGCCAGGGTCAGGTGTGAACCCACCACCATCGTTATATGGGGCTGGTGCCCTAGAAACTTTGTTACAGGCAATGCTCCTGGAATGCCATTTCAAAGACCTATTTGACACCTACAAAAACATCCCTTTTGGAGAATCTTAAAAATGTATTATAGCTGGATACAGCCTCACTTTGGTCACAGTTTCCTAGAACTTAAACATGTCTACATTGCTTAAACCATCAAGGTAATCGTGGTCTTTTCACATGAAGAAAATCTTTGCTGGTTGGTTTGTTGGTTTTTTGTTCATGGGTATATGTGTGAGTATTTTTGAGATATGGTCTCCTTATGAGTCCAGGCTAGACTGTCATGGATTCAGCTTATTCCAAGATTCAGACAAATCTCCAGCCTGAGACTCTCATGTGGCTAGGACTGTATATGCCTGACACAATGTCTATATAATTTTTCACTTTTTAGAAGAGACAATGTCTGACTCTTACTCAGTCCATTCTCAGCACTCCCTCGTTCAAGAACTCCACTTATCTCAGACTACAAGAGGGCTAGGTTTATAGATGTGAGACACCCAGTTTGGTCATTTTCTCCCTTTGCCCCTCCCTCACTTTATCTTTCCTTCCTCCAAATCTCTCTCTCATTCACTTGTACTCTCCATTCCTTTCTTTTCTTCATCACTTTCTTTCCTCTATCTCTCTCATACAACTTAAGGGAATTTTCTGTAGTAACTAACAATTAACTCTACAAGTTATTCCTGAATATGTAGTATTGAACTCTATACCTCAAGTGGGTGAATTGTGTGGTGTGTGATTGATATTTGTATAGAATGGTTATTTTTTAATCTATGGGTTGTTATCTATGATGAAAATAGAGAAAAAAATTCACCAAAACACAACCATGGATGAACTCCACAGCTCACACCTTTGATCCCAGCAATTTCAGAGTCTGAGGCAGAAAGATCACTGGAAGCTAAAGGATTTAAGACCAGACTGTGTAACATAGTGAGACCCAAGTTTTCCAAGAAATAAGTGAAAGATTTCCTCAGTAGTGTTGTCATGGGTCTGTACTTTGTACTCTATGCTACTGAGAAGGATAAAATCTGGTGTATCACTTCAGGACAGCACCTTGCATTGCATTGAGCTATGATGATACAATTTTTTTCTTATTCATTTGAATGGCATCGTGTCTCACAACTTACAGAAACCTACAACTCCTGGGCTTATGAGATTCTCTTACTTCAGACTCCCAAGTAGCTGAGATTACAGGAGCCAGCTATAGCACTTGCCTATATTTTTGTTGTAAATTAGCCATGGTGGGGTTCGAACCCACCATGCTTGGTATATGGGGATGTCTCCCTATCCACTGAGCAACAGGTGCTGCACAACTATTCTTTATTTCTGAGTCAAAGTGGGAAATGCTCTGTCAAATATATAACAGATATACTGTATAGGTGCAGGGAAACTCCAGGAGCATACAAAATATTTTATACAAGTATCCCTAATGGGATTTTATTGCCAGGCTTGCTAGTTTATCTCAATAGGGGTAAATGAACTAATACAACACACTACATTAATAGAATAAATAAGAAAAGCAACATGGCGGCACCTGTGGCTCAAAGGAATAGGGCACCGGCCCCATATGCCAGAGGTGACAGGTTCAAACCCAGCCCTGGCAAAACAAACAAACAAAAAAAAAAAAATGGAGACCTCATCAGACACAGAAAAGTGTTTTGACAGAGGCAATACATATTGTTGATAAATTATTTTAAAAATCTTGGATGAGAAGGGAACATCTTCAGAACTACTAACAGAATTTAAGATGATTGGATACATATAACATGCTATATTTACATGATGGAATATTTTTCAATAATCAAAAATAATGAAGTACATGTTTATGTTACAATAGGAATGAAACTTAAAATCCCTTAAAATGGTAAGGGAAAACAAGAGGAGGACACAAGATGGCTTCCTGGAGCCAGTTTTCCACAGAGGCTCCCAGCCCAAATGATAGTTGAAGGACAGAAGTTTAGCAAGTAAGCCGATGGTTTGGAGCTGAGCCAAGAGAGCAGGTTGAAGAGCCCACATCTCCCTTGCTGAGGTAAGCTGCGACCCCATGGGAAAAAAAAAAAAAAAAAAAAACAATAGGTACAAAATCCATTGCTAAGTGGATGAGAGTCCCCTCCTCTATGAGAACATCTCACAGTATACTTTCTAAAAACAAGCGAGCAGAGTTTACATCTCTTCCTGTTTTATCCCAAGAAAGAAAACCTCTAAAATCCATAACAACTTCCCCAGAGAGGACACATGAGTGTGTCATGGTACTCTCTCACCAGACATAAAACTGAACATAGATTCTACTTGCAAATCTAAATTCCCAGAAATTCCCTCCACTCTCACCACAAGGTCTGGAAGCCTGTGCCCCATGGAGTCCAGGCTCTTGTGCATTTTCTTGAAGGCTATGGATCAGGCTTGGACTGTTCTAGTTCTGGGATGGTTCTGTGGCACGAGTGTGAAGTGGGGACTGTGGAGCAAGGGAGCCATACGGGAGAGACAGAAGCGGTTCCCTGTGGTCCAGTGTAGCAGTGGCAGTGACAGGAACAATACAGCCCACACTTGTAGGGATATTTTGGTGCAATACTCCCTCCTATCTTAGCAACCAGAGGGAGCTGAGCCTCTACTCCTGTAGCAGTCACTGGCAGAAGAGATCTTGGATGAAAATGCAGGCCTTATGAGCAAAGAGGCAGTACTTGCTGGGGTGGGACCCTTTGGGGATGGAGAATAGAATCCAAGCATGCACGGAGGTGACATACTCCCAGGGTGGGTCTGATTCAGAATTGCTGCTTTTGTAAGCCCAAATTGCAACTGGCTACCAGGGAAGCATACCAGGACAAAAGTAGGCATGGCAGTAGCACCAGCCCAGTGAGCATCAGAAACTGACAGCCATTTGTGAGCTCTAACAACACCCACTCCAACACAGAGTGCAGCTGATTGTGAGATGTGAGGCCCCTGAGAATTGGAACAGTGGTAGAGGCAAAAGGCAGGGCTGAGTCACAATGTCTGTGAACTCAAACAGCACTGGCCCACAGGGGAATATTTCTGGGATAGAAACACAAATTCTGTGAGAATATCAGTGGCAGAAACATCAATCTGGGGCAGGACTGGAACTGAATGATGCTCCCCAGCTTCCATTAAGCACCTGAGTTTGTCAGGCTTCAGCTCTACCTGATAGTTCATGGCAGAGTGTTATGGCCAGGTCAAGAAGGCATAGATCTCCCTGTGACTCAGGCAGTTGCAAATCCTGGGAACTTCTCCTTATTGGAGGGAACTTTGTCACTTCCCTGCAGCGTTACCAGTGACTAGGTGTTACAGAAGTGCAAGGTGGGAAAGGAGGCCTCAAACTTCTGGGAATAATTCACATGATGATTGGACACTTCTGACTCCATGGAGCATGAGAACAATTCATACTCCTGCCATCAGATGCCCGCTATCTATTTGTTGTTGACCTTTTGAACTCTCCATTTTGAGACTGTGTGCTGACTGTCATAATTGATTTGGAACTGTCTTAATTGATTTGGAACTCTTTTTTTTTTCACAATTAATTCATGCTTTTATTTTTATTATTTTTTTTCACAAGGTAAATATCTTTTTTTTTTTTTTATTGAATCATAGCTGTGTACATTAGTTCAACCATGGGATACAGTGTGGGGGCTTCACATGCAATCTGAGATATTTTATCAACCTGATTGACATACCATTCATGATATTTTCTCGTTTACTATATGAAAACATTTTTGATCCTTGTTTAGAAGTT